>BQNB010004458.1:63680-107730 GCA_026074375.1 Tanacetum coccineum | reverse complement strand
GGGTGAGACAAATCATTTAAAGATACAGCCCCATTAAATTTAGGGGCTCAATCTTTTAGTATAATAGATGTATCATGTATAAAAGAAAAAAAAAGTATTACTTGAAAAATAAAAGTGTAAGTTAAATTTATAAAATGTCTACTTACAAGTGGTAGTCTTGGTTAAATTCTTTTTATGGTAAATTCGGCTAGGATGATAACATAGGTAAAGTTTTATAAAAACTTTGATCATTGGAATTAAAAATGAGAATTTGTTGAAGCGTAGATATTTTAGTGGTTCCGGGTATGCCTGAATGTATTTAATTACGAAACGTAAACGCTTTACATAACCAATAAAAATAAAATATAAAAAGTTAATTATCACTTTTGTAAAAATAACATATTGCTTGCTTGACGAAACTTTAATCTGTTTGGTGTCCGTTTGCGCTAATTGTTGATTTTTAGTTTACGCGATTTTAACTTAACACTTAAAATTCAAAGCAAACGCGTAGTAGAAAAAAAATTAGTGAAATATATGACGTCGTAAATGACCTAAAAATACGAAATGTTATAGTTAATCCAGCAAAGGACGCAGTCTGCCACCAATGTGGTGAAGTAGGTCATTGGAGAAGGAATTGTCTTGTTTATCTCGCCGAGTTGATGAAAAAGAAGAAGCTATCTCAAGGAGCTAGCACTTCAGGTATTTTCACCATAGATTTCTATTCTTTTCCTAGTAAATCTTAGGTTTACGATACGGGTTGTGGTACTCATATATGTGTTACTACTTAGGGTCTTAGGGAAAGTAGGAAACTGAAGCCAGGAGCTTTAAGTCTGTACGTGGGCGATGGTCATCGTGCAGCAGTTAAAGCTATTGGAGAATTTCACTTGTGTCTCCCTAGTGGACTAGTTTTAATTTTACACAATTGTCATTATGCTCCCTCTATTACTAGAGGCGTCATTTTAGTTTCACGTTTGTACAATGATGGTTTTGTTAACCGCTTTGAGAATGATAATGCAATTTCAGTTTCTAGGAATAATTTGGTTATTTTAGTGCTATCCCACGGGATGATATTTATGAAATTGATTTGTCTTCTTCTAATACAAATGATAGTTCTATGTATGCTGTTAGCAATAAAAGAGCCAAGCTTAACTTGGACTCAACTCTCTAGTGGCACTGTCGTCTTGGACACATTAGCAAGAAACTCATTGAGAAGTTGCAACATGATAGACTTCTCAATTCAACTGACATTAAGTCTTTTGAAAAGTGTGTTTCCTGCATGTCTGGAAAGATGGCAAGAAAACCTTATTCACATCAAGTGGAAAGGGCTAAAGATCTACTTGGACTAATCCACACCAATGTATGTGGTCCATTTAGAACTGTTTCAAGACAAGGAGCTAGCTACTTCGTCACTTTCACTGATGATGTTAGTCGTTATGGTTATGTTTACTTGCTAAAACATAAACATGAAGTGTTTGAAACTTTTAAAGTATTTCAAAAGGAAATAGAAAACCAACTCGGGAAGACCATTAAGTCACTACATTCTGATCGTGGAGGTGAATATATGAGTCAAGAGTTTTTGGATCATCTAAAGGAGCATGGGATTATTGCCCATCGCACTCCTCCTTACATGCCACAACATAATGGTGTATCTGAGAGGAGAAATAGAACACGGCTAGACATGGTTCGCTCCATGATGAGTCAAACTACTCTTCCAAAGTCTTTTTAGGATTATGCCCTTGGGTCTGTTGCACGCATTCTCAACATGGTTCCAACTAAGACGGTTGATAAGACACCATGCGAAGTATCGCATGGGCAAGCCCCTAAGTTGTCTTATTTAAAATTCTGAGGTTGTGAGGCACTTGTTAAGCGTGATACACTTACCAAACCTGACAAACTATCCATCGGTACACGCTGTGCCACAGATCGATTGTGTTTACACGTCGATGCTGAGGAGCATGAGTTGGGGGATCACCCGAGAACAAAGTATTTGTTGCCCAGAATGCTGAATTATTTGAGAATAGTCTTATAACTCAAAGAGCAAGTGGGAGTCTAAAAGATCTTGAAATCATTCAAGAAGAAGGTACGCATCCTTCTTTAGACACTAGCTTAAATCATGAAGAGGATGATCAAGAAATTAATAAACCTCAAAGTGATATCAATCCTATTCGTAGGTCCATCGGTACACGCTGTGCCACAGATCGATTGTGTTTACACGTCGATGCTGAGGAGCATGAGTTGGGGGATCTTAGTGAAACCGCTAACTATAAAGCCGCATTGTTGGATCCTAAATCAGACAAATTGCTTGAGGCGATGAATGTGGAAATTCAATCCATGAAAGACAACGAAGTCTGGGACTTATTTGATCTTCCTCCTAACGGCAAAATCATTGGTAGCAAATGGCTCTTTAAAAAGAAGACTGACATGCATAGTACAGTACACACCTTTAAAGCTCGTCTTGTAGCAAAGGGCTTCACTCAAACCTACGGGGTTGATTATGAAGAAACATTTTCTCCTGTTGCAGACATTAGAACTTTTAGGATTCTTATAGCCATAGCTACGTTTTATGGCTATGAGATTTGACAAATAGATGTCAAAACTGCCTTCCTCAATGGACATCTTTTCGAAGAAGTCTATATGGTGCAACCTGAAGGTTTTGTTAATCCAAAATTTCCAAACCGTGTATGCAAGCTCAAGCGTTCCATTTATGGACTTAAGCAAGCATCTAGGCAATGGAATAAACGATTTCATGATGAAATTAAGAAATTCTGTTTCAGTCAAAATCGTAATAAGCCATGTGTATATATAAAAGTGAGTGGAAGTTATGTCAATTTCCTAATCTTGTATGTCGACAGCATATTGATCATGGGAAACAATATTCCAATGTTACAAGATGTAAAATCCTATCTTGGAAGATGTTTTTCAATGGTTTTAGCAAAGAAAACTAAGAGAAGCTGCATATATTCTTGGAATCAAAATCTACCGAGATAGATCAAAGTGGTTAATTGGTTTATGTCAAAGTGCTTACATTGAGAAAATCTTGAAAAGATATTTCATGGAAATTTCCAAACGTGAAACTATCCCAATGCAAGAAAAGCTAAAATTGAGTAAGTCACAAGGTGCTTCAACACCTGCTGAAAAACAGTGCATGCTAAAATTGAGTAAGTCACAAGGTACTTCAACACCTGTGAGATGTACTCGTCCTGATGCTGTGTTCGCTCAGAACATAACAAGCCGATTTCAACAGAATCCAGGTGAACTTTAATGGACTACTGTTAAGAACATTCTAAAGTATCTTCGCAACGAAGCTAAAATATATGTTTCTGATGTTTATGGAAGGTAAATGAAACGAGAGCTCAGGATTTCTTGCTACACTGATGTTGGATATCTGACGGATGCTGACAACCTCAAGTCTCAGACTAGATATGTGTTCGTTTTAAATGGAGGTGCTGTTGACTGGAAAAGCACAAAGTAAAGTATTTTTGCAACTTCATCTACAGATGCTGAATATATCGTTGCTTTTGATGCATCGAAAGAGGCTGTATGGATTCAAAAATTCATTTTTGGGCTTGGTGTTGTTCCCACAATTAAAAAACCCATAAATATGTATTGTGATAATACTGGAGCCATATCAATAGAAAAAGATCATAGAGTCACTAAAAGTGCAAGACATTTTCGCACAGAAGTTCACTATCTTCGCGAAACCATCGAAATGGGCAATGTTAGGATAGAAAAAGTTAACACAAATGAAAACCCAGTTGACCCTTTTAGAAAGGCTTTAACATTTCCTAAGCATTCTGAATTGACTAAGAAAATAGGAATTATACCAGCTAGTAGTCTCTTGTAAATCTATGTTTTATTAGTATTTGGATAATTTGGAATTGTAAGACAGTTTTATTTTCAAATGAAATAAAGAATACTTGATATTTGTTTTTCTTCTATAATAACTGTTATTTTATATTTGCATGTTTAATCCATTAATGATTTATCATTCTAAATATGTCCATTGTCGGTTAACAATATGGGAATATTGTTACATAAGGCAAATGTGAGTGTTGGTTGTATTCTTTGAATATATGGATTGTTCCCGCCAAACTCATGTGTATTCACAAGGGATCTATTAGGATTCTTATAGCCATAGCTGCGTTTTATGACTATGAGATTTGGCAAATGGATGTCAAAACTGTCTTCCTCAATGGATATCTCAATGAAGAGGTATACATGGAGCAACCTGAAGGTTTTATTAATCAAAATTATCCTAACCGAGTATGCAAGCTGAATTGTTCCATTTATGGACTTAAGCAAGCATCTAGGCAATGGAATAAACGATTTGATGATGAAATTAAGAAATTCGGTTTCAGTCAAAATCATGATGAGCCATGTGTATATATGAAAGCTAGTGGGAGTTATGTCACTTTCCCAATCTTGTATGTCGATGACATATTAATCATGGGAAACAATATTCCAATGTTACAAGATGTAAAATCCTATCTTGGAAGATGTTTTGCTATGAAAGATCTAGGAGAAGCTGCATATATTCTTAAAATCAAGATCTACCGAGATAGATCAAAGCAGTTAATTAGTTTATGTCAAAGTCCTTACATTGAGAAAATCTTGAAAAGATATTTCATGGAAAATTCAAAATGTGGAACTATCCCAATGCAAGAAAAGCTGAAATTAAGTAAATCACAAGGTGCGTCAACACCTGCTGAAAAACAGTGCATGCAAAATATCCCATATGCCTCGCCTGTTGGATCAATTATGTATGTTGTGAGATGTACTCGTCTTGATGTTGCGTTCGCTTAGAACATGACAAGTCAATTTAAACATAATCCAGATGAACTTCACTGGACTACTGTTAAGAACATTCTGAAGTATCTTCGCAATACTAAAGATATGTTTCTTGTTTATAAAGGTGATACGAAACGAGAGCTCAGGGTTTCTTGCTACACTGATGTTGGATATCTGACGGATGCTGACAACCTCAAGTCTCAGACTAGATATGTGTTCGTTTTAAATAGAGGTGATGTTGACTGGAAAAGTACAAAGCAAAGTATTTTTGCAACTTCATCTACAGATGCCGAATATATCGCTGCTTTTGATTCATCGAAAGAGGCTGTATGGATTCGAAAATTCATTTCTGAGCTTGGTGTTGTTCCCATAATTGAAGAACCCATAAATATGTATTGTGATGATACTGGAGCCATATCAATAGCGAAAAATCATAGAGTCACTAAAGGTGCAAGACATTTTCGCACAAAAGTTCACTATCTTCGAGAAACCATCGAAATGGGTGATGTAAAGATAGAAAAAGTTGACACGGGTGACAATCTAGCTGACCCTCATTCTGAATTAACTAGGAAAATAGGAATGATACGAGCTAGTAATCTCATGTAAATCTGTGTTTTATTAGTATTTGGATAATTTAGAATTGTAAGACAGTTTTTATTTTCTGATGAATAAAGATATTTAGTGTTTGTTTTTCATTCATATAATAACTGTTATTCTATATGTGCATGTTTAATCCGTGAATGATTTATCATTCTAAATATGTCCATTGTCGGTTAACAATATGGGAATATTGTTACATAAGGCACATGTGAGTGTTGGTTATATTTTTTGAATATACGGATTGTTCCTGCCAAACTCATGTGTATTCACACGGGATGCATATTAGATATCCAACCTTCAAACATTTACTTTTGGATCCCTGTCATGAGTAAAATGTTGAAAAATGGTTTAATAAGTCATCCTTAGACTTGAGATACAAACAAGTTCTGTATGTGTGGATGTCACTTTTTAAGTATAAGTCAAACGCTATCCTGAATAAGGTAGTTATAAAAGCTATTCTTGGAAGTGATGTGAAGCAGCATCCACAACATTTGTAGTCAACAAAGAATTTGTTCCTCCACTTGATATGTGCAGAAAGATACCATGGGCCCTCTCCAGAATTAATCAGATAATTGCATGGTCGTGCCCAAAGGGTAATACAAGATGATTCTTGATTACATTTGGTAAATCTGAATTAATTCTATAACGAGAAACATAATGTTAAACTATATGGAATGAGTTAGGATCCATATCTATGGTTTAACGGTATCTAGAACAAAGGGATGATAATAGCAAGAAATACATAACCATTAATAGCTGAGATGATTCTTGAAACTTTATCTCAAGTATTTCTAATTTAAAGGCAAGTGCGAGTGTTGCTAGACGTTTCTATTGCCAGTATAATTGTTGACTGCTACTCCAACTCATAAGTGGGAGTTGTTGGATTATGTGAGTTGGTTTCGCTTTTATACGTTAGAAATACGTGAGCCTATTGAGGGCACACACATTAATACACGAAGAATACATTTATTCTTTAATATACTTTACGAAATGCGTTTGAGTGACTTTAGCTCGTTACCTTTTAATAACTAGTGTAATGTGTATTCAATCTAATAAACCGAGGGACTTAATTTGACAAGACACGAACCCAAAGGGGTGCTTGGTTTGGCCGGACCCTAAGGCTTCAAGTGTGATTGTTTGTGTCGAGTTAGGAGATAAGAGAAAGAAGGGTGTGATAAGGATTGAAGGGTACTCTCCTACTTCATCTACAACTAGGATTTGGATGCCTATATAGACACCCAACCCCTAGCTCATTATACACACATTCAATACCTCAATAACCTAAATAGTTTTTGGTTTTCTCTTTCTCTAAAAATCCTAGCCGAGTTCAACCTTCAAAGGGTTTCGGTTTTCTCCTTTTTCCTTGTTTGATTTTCGGTAAACCCTAAAGGGTTTTGTTTGGTGCGACTTGAGCTCTCACTTAGCTCAAAATTGATTCAAGGAAGATCATAGGTTTTGTTTATGGTTGTCTAGCTCGACAACAGGTTCAAAACCTCAAGGGTTTTCGTGGTCTTGGATTTTCGGTTCTAATCGAATTCGGTGTAAACCCTTATTAGGGTTTACATGATTTTTGGTGGAATACAAACTAGGGTTTGTTGTGGTTTTCGATCCAAGGAAGAATAACACGTGGTGTTTGAGACTCGTGAAGTAAAGCCTAGCAGCTTGGTGTGTTCGCTTGACGTGATTGTGTGAGCAACCGTAGAGGCGGTAATTTAACCGCTTACTCGTTTTCAGGATCAAAGGCAAGAGATTAGTTTTCTTCCCTTTATTATGTGTTAATCTTTATTCTAAAACTAGATACATTCCGCTGCGTACTCGTATCTAAATTGGTTACCTAGTTTGTTAAATCCCAACAGACATGTATTTAGTTTAAGATTATATTAGTTTACTTTGTGTAGTTTTGTTATGTAGTTAGGTATGCTTGTATTTACTTTTTTTTAAATGGTTATGTAGTTGCTTACTTTGCTTTATATTTCACACAAATAGTGTTTTCAATTTTCTTTGTTGTTGAATCATTTGAAGTATGCAACTTTGTAATGTGTTATTTTGGTAAAATCACAGACTTTTCGATCTACATTTTAAATGCAGTTGAAACATACAACTTCATATATTAGACTAATCAACTACGGAATTTGACATACGATCATTAGCATATTATAATAATCAACTACAATGTTTGATACTTTAAAGTATTAAACCAATATAAAATGTCGCCATAAAACATCCCATCACGCAACACGGGTTCGTTGTTTAGTTATATTTAAATCAGAAGTACAAAATGGATATAGTGTAACAAAATATTTGCAACAACTTGCAATAGTGCCGCAAGACATTTTCTAGGTGTCGGCCATTGACATCGTACATAAAACCGTGATGCGGTGTCGGTTTTGGTTCATAAAGAGTTTGTAACGTTTCGTACCCTAAACTCCAAATCTTAAACCTTAAACATGTTGTCGTGTTATCGGAAGACTATTAATTCTAAAAGGAAAAGATGTGATAATGTAACACTACTTATGGGGATGTTTGGGTAAGCTTATTGAAGCAGCTTAATTAGGTACCATTTCCGATTAAACCTTATCTATAACCATAGATAATACACAGTTTAGACACACCTTATAACAACATAAAAGAAGAGCAACCACGACTTCAGGCTACAACACGTAAAAAAAGACGCTTTATCCAAACCACAATTCACATACATTATGTTAGATCAAATAATATATCGGCTAAAAAACACGGCTGCATTTTAAAATTTTCATTTTTGGGCATACCAAAATTACAGCAACCTAATCATCAAACATCACATCTTTTGGCGCCACAAAACAACGTACTCAAAAGATTATTACAACCAAACTAAAAGCGTTTGGTTTTAACAAAAAAAAAGACGGCAAACATGATCAGCTCATGTACATTAGAGCTTTCCTAGTAGAGCTAAGATGTCAAGTGGACATACTAATACAAGGATGAAGAGAAAGTGAAAAAACGATATAAGGCTTTTCTACAATGTCCGTTAGGAAAAGAAAATGTTACATCACTTTCTCACTTGATGCTTACCCCTATATCTCCACTTTACATATCTTGTACCTGCTCGACGAAATACATGAGACTCTCCTCAAAATGACATATTTTGTTAACCTGTTTGTCTCTAGAAAAGTGAATATTTGCATTTGGAGAGCGGCGAATGATTGGCTTATGACCCATGTCAATTTGCTTCTTCGGGGCTTACCTATTCCATCGTCTCTTTGTCCTTTGTGTGGCCTTGAGGAGGAATTTATACATCGTATCATCTAATCTTGTTTGGTTGTCTTTCATTTTTAGAGTAAATTTTAGAACCGGTGGTGTATCAATCACCCCCCCCCCCCCCCCAACATGTCTTCGATATCAGACGTGTTGAAATTTTCACCTCCTGTCTCAAAGAATCATTGTAAAATCAATCAAGCTTCGCTATACGTCTTTATTAGGGAGATTTGGTCTTGACGTAATAGATTTATTCACGCGGATTTGGTGTCTCTAAGCTTGGTTCGTAATGAACACATCTTTACTCAAGCTCAACTTCTTTTATTGCTTTGGATTTCCAATAGAGGAATTAAGAGTTCCATCGATTGGATCACTTGAAAGCCAACTCGTTCTCTATCTTACTGCGGTGATGTAGCTCGGTAGTTTTTCTTGGTTTTAGGTTGTTTGGTTATTATTTTCTTCTCATAGGTCTGTTCTTTTTGTAGTTTTTTTACTTCTTTGTGAGGCTTGTTTGTTCTAAAAACTCAGTTGTTAAAAGAAGTTTATGTTTTTTCTTCAAAACTACGACTTGTATTTCACAAGTTATTGGGAAGCGTGTCCTTCTATCGAACTTGACTTAATATACCAAAAAATTGTTTTCATATACTTTTTTGCCTTGTCCCTCTTCATAATTCTTTTTTCTTGCCCAACATGACTTAATAATATACCAAATTTTACTTTTCTAAAAGTATTTTTAATAATCTTATATATAACTAATCTACTTGATGAGTTGATTCCATGCTATTAATTAGATAATAAAATTACAAAAATTCGATTGGATTTAATAGTTACTTTTGATTATAAATGACAAAGCATGTCCCATTATTTTATTTTATTTTATTGTAAGAGGGAATATGACATTAAAGAATAAATAATACAATATCTTTTGAAACAAGACCAGACGCACAACTTGGAACGTCGCCTTCTAAAACCACATCGTTAGTGCATCCTAATGCCCATCTCGCTATGCTATGAGCTACCATATTCCCTTCTCTTTTTACAAACGACCAGTCACAAGTACCAAATGCAAGCGATTTAGATAAAATATCAGAAAACATCGCCGCAATTTGTAGAGGTATCGATTGGTTATGGAGTGCGTGAACCAAAGTTAATGAGTCTGACTCAAAAATAACTTCAGAGTAGCATCTACTTCTAGCATGTTGAATAGCCCGCCAAATAGCTTTAGCTTCAGCTTCTAAGGGCGAGTTCGCATAGAATTCGGATCGAGCTCCTGAAAGTAACACTTCTCCGTTACAATTACGAGCACCAAACCCCATGCCCACTTTGCCGAACTCTTTTTGCCAAGCTGCGTCACAATTAAACTTAATTTGGGTGACTTGTGGCTTCATCCATGCATTCCTCGAGCTAGTTGGTGGCGTTCCCACACGTCTTGTGATCTCCTTTTTGTTTGCATTAAAGTAATCTAATAATAATCGCTTCGCCATAACTTCCACAGCAACGTCCCATCTCTCAGCTTGGCCATGAAAATGCTTATTTCGCCTTGTCCACAATCCCCAAAGAATCATCATGAAGTCGTCCCAATGTGTAGGAGAGTGGTCCAAGATGATACTACAAAAGTCCTCCATACACCGATCCCATACCTGCTTAGCTTTTGAGCATCTGAACAGTACATGTAGCACGTCTTCTCCTGGCTCGCCACAATGTGTACAAGATGTTATTGTTAGATTCAGCCCCCTCGCACATAAGTTGTCAATATAAGGAATATAATTATGCCATGCCTGCCATAAAAATATTTTAACTTTATTGGGTACCTTCTCCATCCATATAGCATGAAAAATCTCAAGAGCTTCATCTGAATTATTTTGTACCAGCTCTTGTGACGTTTCAAGAGCCAATTGATAAGCTGACTTGCATGAGAATTCTCCTCGTGGGCTGTTATACCAATACAAGCTATCAGGCCTTGATTGACATGCAAAAGAGCACACAATTTTGTTAGCAATATTAGATGGAAACAAGGATGCGAGTTGCTCATAGTTCCAATCATTACCTCTAAGCCATTGGATAAGTTGGTCAATGATGCTATAACATGACTTAAAATAAGAAAATGATAAAACACCAAGATTACATCAAAAGTCCTCCCACACATTTACACTGCAACCATGGCCTATATTCCACTTGCAACCCTTTCGAACTAACTCTTTAACCGCAATAAAACTACGCCAAAAATAGCTTGGACGGTAACCAGCTTTTGCATCAAGAAAACTATCAAAAAAACTTGATCGCGGGAAATAGCGAGCCTTTAAAACTTTGCCAGCCAATGTATTCGGAGATGTGATCAAACGCCACACTTGCTTTGCAAGTAATGACCTGTTGAAAAGCCTCAAATGTCGAAAGCCCATACCTCCCCTAAATTTGGATACACATATTCTTTCCCACGAGCACCATTGGATTGGATTTTGTTTCACACTATCACCCCCACCAAAATAGATTTAAGGCTCTGTGAATCTCATCAACTAAAGTATCGGGAAGAAGAAAATATTCATCACATACATAGGCATTATAAGCACTTCTTTTCCTGCAATTGAGAGGGTCTTCTCTTTCCATAATTGACTGAAAAACGACCTTTTTAGATCTACCGATGATCGAAGGAAGCCCCAAATATTTGGTTTGATATGCAACTTCACGAGCTGATAAGGATTCAAGTATTCGAGATCGTACATGTTGCTCAACATTTGCACTAAAAGAAATCTCTGATTTCTCATAATTAATTACTTGCCCTGATGCTCTGCAATATTGATCGAGAATGCTTTTAAGTCTATAACTCTCCTCTTCCGTAGCTCTAGAGAAGAATATACTGTCATCAGCAAAGAATAAGTGTGAGATTGTTGGTGCTCCCCTACACACTTAAACTCCGTGAATATAACCTTGTGTAACTGATTTCCTAATCATAGATAGGGGTGGGTCTACAGCCAACACAGGGTGCATACCCTGTGATTCTCAATCGTAGTGTAAAAAAATTTGAGTTTGGAAAATTTCTTAAGCAGTTTACAAAGGGTGCATGCCCAGCGAAAATGAGATGCATACCCTATGATTAAACAGATAAACTTGAGACCTTGAGTGATAGTCGCCGGATATGTTTACAGGGAGTCACGGATGGAGAAGAAGGTGAAATACAGAATAATATTAGTATTTAGTAATATAAATAGGCCCATTTGATATATCATATAAACCACTTACTAATTTTCAAGGCCCAACCCATAACATAATTACTTGTCTACTTGTTTGTTTTTTGTTTTTTTAACGTTTTTCAATTATTTATAAGTATGTTAAGATCAATGTAGACCCAACATTTGTCATAGACCCAATGAACCAATTCTGGCCACTCATTTTTTCATCAAAAATAAAAAAACTCATTTTTCACCTCTTTTTTAAAAATAAAATATCTTACAAACGGTAAATCGTCACACGACAAAAAATACACCATCGCGACGAGTATTTTTTTATCTTTCAGTAGACGGGTGACACGATATACTTTCGAGGAACTTTTTTTCAAATTTTTTTTTCAGTCACGAATTGCGAAAATCATATATGATTCGTATAACGAATCATATATGATTCGTATAACGGATCATATATGATTTCATAAAATCATATATGATTTTCGCAATTCGTGACTGAAAAAAAAAATCGAAAAAAAATTCCTCGAAAGTATATCGTGTCACCCGTCTACTGAAAGATAAAAAAATACTCGTCGCGATGGTGTATTTTTTGTCGTGTGACGATTTACCGTTTGTAAGATATTTTATTTTTAAAAAAGAGGTGGAAAGTGAGTTTTTTTATTTTTGATGAAAAAATGAGTGGCTATGATTGGTTCATTGGGTCTATGACAAATGTTGGGTCTATATTGAACTTTTGGCTATGTTTTGTTTGGTAAGTTTCATTTATAGACCGAGTAGTAGTTTATGCAATTTAGGTTCTTATTTGCTTTTGGAATGATTTAATTTCTCTCTAGTGAATATGAATTTCGATTAGGGGATCTAAATTTAAAATTAAGTTTCGATCATATTCAATTTACGCTAGAACACATTTTAACTAAAAACCGAATTTATAAGGTAAAACAATTTATAACTCGATTATGGCAACAAAAAAAATGGGGTTCGGCCCCAATACGAGGGAAAAAAATATCCGACCCGGAAAACAAATTTTTTTTAGAACGGCGAAAACCGAACTATTAGTCCCGCTATTGAAATAGTGCACACCCTACTCTCAAATCCTAGATCCGCCACTGATCATAGAGGATAAAACTTTTGCACACATGATAAAAAGATAGGGCGAAATAGGATCTCCCTGACGAAGATCTCTAGTCGGTGCCACGTGACCTGAAACTTGCCCGTTAATATTAAAAGAGAAGGTAACCGACGATACACAAGTCATAATCAGTTTAGTAAAATGTGTTGGAAAACAAAACTTTTTAAGCACTGAGTGAATAAAGAGCCACTCGACTCTATCATACGCTTTGCTCATATCAACCTTAAGTGCTAATGACCCATTTTTTCCATTTTTTCAAATGCTACAATTGCGTTATCAGTTATGACATGATCAAGTTATGACATGATCAGATACAAAAGCTGATTGTTCTCTTGAATAATGCGAGGTAGGATTGGTTTTATCCTGTTAACCAAGACCTTTGAGATAATTTTGTAAAGAACATTACATAGACTGATTGGACGCAAGTCTTTAAGGGACTCGGGTTTCGATACTTTTGGAATAAGGGTAATTAGAGTTTTATTTATGTTAGGAGGTAGAACCCCGACTCAAAAAAGCTAGAAACCATATTAACTATTGTTGGACCTACACTCACCCAAAATTTCTGGAAGAACTGCATTAACGCTTCATAAACCTCAGTTGTTGTAACCTGTTTCTCGAGAGAAATTATGTCAGTCTCAGTGAGGCTTCGATCTATGTCCTTTACTACTGAGTCGCAGTCTTGCGGTAATGAAGTAGAGAACAGATCATTGAAATAATGAGCTACCAAACCGCGTACATCCTCCTCATTGTCTAACCACCGCCCATCTTTGGTCTTTTAGTCTGAATATACATACTATTTCTCTTTCGTCGGTTGCTAGCACGAGAATGAAAGAAACGTGTGTTCTTATCACCCTCACTAAGCCACTGGATGCGACTGCGTTGTTTCCACATTAACTCTTCTCGAGCGAGGAGCTCTTTAATTTCTTGCCTCAGTTGTTGCTGCTCGTGCCAGGTCGATGCATCAAAGAAATGTTTGGTGCGTGTGGATCGTCAACTTAAACTGATTCTTTTTTTATTTATAAATTTCGTTTGTACTACAGATGATTCTAACGATTAGCACTTGCAAATAGGATATAATAATCGCTTAAAAATCATTTCTTTTTATTCGTTAACAGAGGAGAATACCACAACACATGAATCTTGGAACTTTGCGTTAAAAATCATTTCCATGAGTTTACTGCTCAATTTAGGTTCTACTATTAATATGGATTTGTTATCCGTATCCCTAAAGACAAAGTTAGGAGAAAATGTATACATTGTTGGTTGTATATTAAGCTCGTTGGAGGTAGATAAAAAGTAAAGTAAACTAACTCACAATACCGTCTTTTACGGGTTATGGGTCTTAATATCTTTTTTCACAGTGTATGGGGGACTGGGGGAGGTTGAGACGTAGACAACCCTACCCCTACTTAAGGTAGGTAGAGAGGCTGCTTCCGGTTATACTAAAGGTGATTGGAGGTAGATATTTGTATAAAATGAGCGGTTATTTGTGTTGGAACAATAACATTTTTTATATCCAAACAAGTTAAACATAACCCTTATTGCTATATTTAGCGTTTTCTTTGAAATAAACACCCACTAAAAATTCAACACATGTTATCGATGTCTATCTATCGATTTATAATCTATCAATTGATCTTATATAACAGATTCAAACCTAGATATAAATACGGAAAATGAAATGGATGCCTAAAACTTAGATCTAAAATTAGACTTACACATGTGATTGGTGAATTTAAAAAATTGATTGGTGAAGAATGATAAATTAAAAGAGAAGATCTATAAGACACTTGGCAAGATATGTATAAAGTAAGTCCATTGTTAGGTTTTCATATTAGGTCTATTTAACCAACTGCCTAGTGCAGTTGGCCACCAAGCCATCTCTTAAAGCTTGGGAGGGGGTTTGGTCTTGGGTTCGAGTCTCGCAAGAGACAATGAAAATCCAAGATTTTCCTCCTAATGCGAAGCCGTAAGTCTAGGGGTTTCCCTAGTGGCCTGGGTCCCAGGGCCTGCCCGTTATGGATGGTATAACTCGGGCGTCGGATTTCAGTCGAGATTGAGGTGCCGTTCTAAAAAAAAAAAAATATATATATATATAAGGTCTATTTATCACCACTCTAAAAATACGGTAAAACTTGTGTCGCATAAGTGTTTCTAGATGCAAAGGGTATTTGAAGCGAACCGGTTTATTTGTCATCACTAAAGTTTAAATATGACGGGCAGGGTTTTTTTTTACGTTCTTTGCCGCAAGGCTGCTTTTGACATAGTGTTATAACCAATACTATAACTATCTAATATGTTCTCATATCTCTAATGCCTTCTTCATATCATCATGCATCTCTGTTAAGAAAAACGAACAAAAGCCCCTCATTGCGGAATTGACCATAAGCAAGCTGCAGTCAATATTAAAAAGATATTAGTTTAAATGCTGCATGTTCATTAAAACGATAATAGATATGCAGTCAGGTACGCTGAACATAAACCTGCAATTCAATGCCAAAACAACCACACAGTAAAATCCCAGATGAAATTAAGTAGCAAGTAAATTATCTCCAAATCATATCATACAAATGTAACAATAATTTGGGACATGAAAACACCCGTGATAAAATCGTCGTCACAATTTCTGGTAACCATTTTAAAGTTTGTGTGTGTGTGTTTGTGTGTGCGTGCGTAAGTCACACTTGAGCAGGGTAACTCTATTATAGACACATTTCATGATGAGTCCATATGTTACAGCATTCAGATAACTTATCACATACAAATAATGTTACTTTCACAACCCGGTCATACTTAATTTGTCGACCTTCATAATATAGGCTACTACTGATGAAACTCTTATCTGCCTACTATGTAACATTACTTATGGGGATGTTTGGGTAAGCTTATTGAAGCAGCTTAATTAGGTTAGTGCATTCTCAGGGGGGGTTTGCTATTGCATGTTTGCAAAATTTATGGTTATGGGCTTATAGTATTACAAACTTTTGAGAAGCTCTTTTGGTGTGAGCTACATATCATACTTGTACAGCTATAAGCTTATACAAACACTAAATGATTTATGTGTTTTGATACAACTATATATATAAGCTAATAAACATAAGGCCTATCTTGAGTATCCAATCAGCTAACTAATGTCAAATAGTTATTTCAGACACTAATAATAGCCTTATAATCAAAAAAGCATAATTGCTACTTGATAGGTTGGGAACAATGAAGTGGATTTGGAAGCGAGTTTAGTCTCAAGAAACGGCATAAGATACTGACTAAAATAAACTTGAGTGGGTCAACGATCATGCAGGGTTTGAAGCCTAAACTTATTAAATATCAGCTCAGGGACCGCCTACGAAAACATTTAGTCTACTGTGGCCATTTAATGGGTCGGACCATTAAGGATACACCTGGATCCGCCACTGGTCTTATGCATTAAAGATACACGTTGGTAACTTTCGACCTGTTTGACCCATTTTCTTATTGGCTTAACACATGCAGTGACCTTCCTAATTAAGTCGCCCATCCACTTAACTTTTAATTCTCCACCGATCTGGATATTCTTGTAAATTACATTTACCTATTCACTGATTAATAATGAAAACGACTGATACTGAATTGGGTCCGTTAACTTACTTTTATAGCTTTCTGGCCAGCATCATCAGCGGATGCATAGGTAACAAATCAAAGCCTTTTTATCCACTTGTATTTTCGGACATGTTGGCATATATGCCCTCTGCAGTTGAGTTTTAAGAGTTAAACTAACTAATAGTATCATATATCCCGCACAAACATTGGTCAACAACGAACAATGTCAGTGGAAGTGGCAAATTTGGGCGAAAGAGAGAATAAAATATTCCCAAAAAAAATAGCTTAAATGGGATAGACAGTGCTCTGTGTCAATTTGACTCGACCACTACCATGGTTCTTGTTTTTTAACCTATTTGTCGCATCACCAGTTTGATCACCTTCACTATGTTTAGTGCTATTTGTCGTACTGCCCTTTCCGTCATGTGTATTCTTCTGTTAATCTCTAGTGACATGATATATTAACAGAAACGCTAAATATAGAAAGAAATCTACCAGCAATGTCGATGTATTGTTTAAATTGTAAGGAACACCGACATAACGTCAATGAGGGTTACAGTTATGTCCACCACCAGTTGTCCGTAACAATCAAGCCATCTATGGCGCTTTCTCACATATTCCTAACAAATCAACAGCACGATAAATATATCTTTGACATGCAAGGCTGACAATTGCGAAGAAATCGTATCTCGATTCAGGTATGGGTGGAGTCGCCTACATGACCTTGAACATTGCTGCAGGCTGCACAACAGATATATCAAATGGTGATGATGAATTGTATGTAAAAAATGAAATCTTTAATAATTGAAAACGAAACCAAAATGTTAACAGCACATGGAAAATCAGGATTAGAATCCTTTTTTGAATAAAATCCTTGGTAGAGTTGGATAGTACAACACATGCCTCTTCAATATTTTTTATTGGCTTATCATATCAGCAATCCCAAACACCCTCAGATTAACTTATGAAACTTGATCTATAATATTCAAACTATATTAATAAAACTAGATGTTACCTGTTATAGAAGCAATCTCTCCCATTCGCGCATACAGAGAGTCCAAAAAAGCCAGTGTAAAACTTGCAGCAACAGCAGCAACTTGTAACCTGCCAAATAACGTAATGAGAGATCAAACATGTGTGCCATCTGCGGTTTAGAAGTTATTACTGTGTTTTAAAGTTCGCTAATACTCGGCCAAATTGTGTAAGCTGCTCTATGAAGACCTATTGGGAGTTGTTTGCTGATTAAATAGATTAAGCCTACCCAGGATCTATGTTGGAAGCCATGAGACAATCTCCTAACGCTTCTTTCATCCTTCCAAGCGAGATCCTAGTTGCTGCACGGTTGCTACAGCACAGCATTAAAGCCTTAAGGCAGCCTCTCGATTTCTCATTTTGAGAAACCGAGTTTAATCCTTTCGTGTAATAATCCTCTGCTTTAGCCAGATCACCGTTACTATAAGCTTGGTTTCCCCTGATACAAATCAGTCATTGGTTTAAATTGACTATTATCCAATATGTACTATCAAATACCATAACAGTCAAGACAATATAGGATAAAATTGTCTCACCTCAATCGCCATTTCTCGCAAGCTTCCTCTGCTATCTTGCTGGAGGATGTAGTGACAGTTTCATGCTTGTAAATTTGTTCGTCTACTGGTTGTAAAACCAAGTTTCAGAAGCATACTTGTGTTTCGTATGTGACATGTACCAAAAATAAACATGAATTGTATAATTTAGACAGAAACCACTTACACAATCACTGTGGTATCAAAGAAACACGGTCCATAAGCTGAAATACTCTCCTACATGCGCCTGCAGCTTTCATTCTAACTGCATTCAAGTTTTTAAAAAAATTGTAACTCGAATTCATTAGTCTCTAAGAAAACGAAAAAGAACCTTAATTTGTAAATCAAATACCTGTGAGAGCTGATAGTGTCGATGCTGCATTAAAATCAGACATAATCGGCTATGAGGCTGGTTAAAAATCGAAAAAGCAGATACATCCGTCATGGCTGCAAACCTAATGATTTTGCCCCGCCAATGCGCGGACAATCATAACTTTAATCGAACATGTTCAGATTCATCACAACCTCTTATAATCAATAACGCCACCATTCTCATTTTCCAAAAACTGAAAGAAAGCGTAATTAGCACATATAAGCAATCAAATTACTGGTGAAGAGTAAAATAGTGCCGGTTTCTGTCACGAAACCCGGGTAATGAACAGTAAATACATTTTTCCAACACACTTAAACACCCTCAATTTACTATCACCTATTCAGCTCGAAACATGAACAGCCAAACCATGCCATTCTTTACCAAAAGCCGCGGCAGTGCTTTCATATTCACGCCTTACAATAACCACGTGAGTATAAAAAAAGCATTGGCAAAGGCATCATCAAAAAAGGCACGCAAACGACAAAATCATTTGAAGAAACCCTATATGCCGTTGTGATTCTTTTAGTTATCACAAAACCTCCACAACAATTCATACATAAACTTATCAAGGTAACTGCATACAAAAATCAATTTGACCTATAAACTTAGCAAAGGTAACTTCATACATGGTTTTTAACAAGTCCAACAACAACTTGCAAACAATTACCACAGAACGTAATGAAGAGACCCACAATCCAAAGAATGTTGATCAGTACCGCTGTTAACAACAACACCACAACCAATTGTTATAAACATCAATTAACAGCATTCTTGCAACACCGCACCAATTAATTAACATTCCCAAAATTAACAACAATGTTAACATCGTAATCCATGAAAATTAAAAACCCACATCACCGTACTCCAAACATTTAACCAGCTAAGTATCAGCAATCAATGTGTAGTTAAGAGCACGAATTTAAGATTAAAACATGACTAGAATTAAAAGTGCACTATCATGTGCGAGAATGTAGAGTACTAATAGAAGTACTAGAAACATGATAAGTTCAAATGCAAATACTACAAAACAAATCATTCATCCTGCCCTTATCCTACAAAAGGGTTCCTGATTAGCTTCTAAACTCGTTAATTAAAACAATGGTGAAACTAGAGGTCATGCCTAAAATGTGACCTCTACTCTTCCTGCTTAAGTTCGAGTCCCTTGAGTTGGGATTCCAACTCGTCATCGTTATCATCACCATCCTCTTCAGCCTCCTCCTCCTCGTCATATTCTTCTCCTTCAGGGTCATTTTCATCCAAAGGCCCAAGCAGATCAGGTGAATTCTTGAATATTTCTGTCACAAAATAAATCCTCAACCACCTTCCATCAGATAAGAAATATCCGTTTGTTGGTGGAGTGTGTGGTGTGTGGGTTGAAATTGTGGGGTGTTTGCGTGGTGTGGGGGGTGTGTGTAGGTGGGTGGGGGATTGTGGGTGGGGGGGTGGGTTGGGTTGGTGGTTAAGTGGGGGGGGGGGGTTGGAGGTGTGTGTGCTGGGTGGGGGTGGGTGGGTGGGGGGGTGTGGTGGATTGGCACACGGATTAATTCTGTTATTGGGTAGGCGATTTTCTAAAAAAATAGTCAGTGGAGGAAGGTGGGTTGCGTGATTGATTGTGTTTTATTGGGTGGGCGACGTTAGTGGGGTGGGGGGGCAAAACCATTAATATTCAGCAAGCTTGAAGCAGTCGTTTACCAGACGACAAGCCCTGAGAAAGGACCTGGCGACCAGCCCTGCTAATCATTTGGTGCTTAGGTCTACTCGTACCAGTCCGAAATGTACTCATTTCAAGGTGGCCTTGGCGATCACTATGCACCCTTCATCCTTCAATTCATTTTCAGACAATCCAATCTTGGTAATAGATTCTTTTTTCGCTAGTACAAGGGCTGCCAGAGCAGGAGCTGCTTCTGCAGTAAAATCATTTCCAGCCATTTCTAAAACTTCAAGAGATGAAGTAGAATCCTTGAGAGCGTTAACAAGAGCTAAAGTTCCTTCGTTTTCCAAATTCAAGTAACTGAGGTAAATCTCAGTGAGATTATGGTGAACCACAGATATTATACCGTACATCAAAGAGCGTCCCCGGCTTCAACTCCAAAGCATGTTGTCACGAAGATCAATCTTTTTTCAAATTGGGGGCATTGGCCAAGTGCTTAGCCAAAGCCAAACATACTCTCCTTCAGAGTCACACGTGTGGACAGAACAACCTGAAAATCCTCAAGTAATGACATTTTGTCAAAGTTCAGCAATAGCGATAGCCCCTTCATCTCCAGTCATGTTATTGTGAAAATGAAGAATCTTAAGTTTCTGTGTGGAAGGAAGTAACTCACAAACGGCCTTTGCAGCTTCTTCTGATATACCATCGTTAATCAAATACAGTTCCTCAAGGTTACCTTGTGACTTCAAAAGTTCCCCAAACGCCCTTACTCCCTTTTCACCCAAAGCATTATGTGAAAGGTTCAAATACCTCAGTTCAGCATCTTTAAGGGCTGACGAAAACCTAGACACACAACTTCAAGTGCTCTCTCCTCGGCGAGAGCGGTCCAGCAACGAAATCTGATAAGTCAACTTCGGTCAACTGATCCTTGACTGAGGACAAAATTGGCGCAGCAACATGGGCCGCAGCCAAACAGAAGCTTCTATTGCTAAAACAAATCTTCGTATACTTGTTTCCAGGCTCCTGCAGTGGTTTAAGCAACTCTTTGGCTTCGTCTGCATCAATGAAGGCTCGTTTTCCTCCAGAAATATCAAAAAAAGTGTTCTCTTCTGCTGCAACTGGTTCAGTGGGTTCTCTGTGCTGTAACTGGTTCAAATACGACTTCTGGTTCCATCCTTTGATCTCGGCCCTCACTTTTCACAACTTCCACCCTAATGTGCTGACTCTTTAGCAAAATAACTTTTTGCACAGCAGAACCACCATCATCACCACTTGCTCCTTTTCAAAAGTGTTGGTTTGCACAGCCAAAAGCCTACCTTCCCTGCAGACTTCTATTTGCTTAGCCTCTTGCTCCGCCTCTTCCTTGCTCAAAAGTCCGTACTTTCTAGATAAAATAGACGGAGTGGTGAGGTTTTTTATGATGCGGTCCACAAGCACTTGCCTTGTGCTTTGGCTAGGAGGCCACAGCTTAATGGAGTGCAAGCGAGTTGGTGCAGTAGAATCCATTATCGATTAACCTGCAACCACATGTTTCATATATATTCAGCTTCAATTTTCAACTAAACATATACAAGATGTAGCAAAATCACATACCACCCCCTGGTAAATATCCAAGAAGCCAACAAGACTCCTTTCCTCATAACAGAATTACTGTATAATAATATCAAATACGAGACACCGTTCTTAACAGAAAAGTAAGATGCACACAATTCTATTGCACTGTTTTTAACAAAGATTCAAACAAATTAAACGAAACTAAATGAAATGAATACAACCAAAACAATACAAAGAAAAAATTGGTGATTTCCCTCAGCATTTTAACATCTCCATGTCAGTTTTGTTTATGTGGTTAACCCAATAACCCCTAATTAAAGACTAGTTGATGCTCACCGATAATCATCTAATCAAAAGTTTTATTAAGAGTGCCCTTGCAACCTACCATATCCACAAGTTTCCCGCTACAAGTTATGGTGGAGCCACTGAGCCAAAGGTAACCGGACCGGACCTATCCTTGGGGGGGTGTGGAACGGCGTGAGGTACCGGGTAAGCGCGTAGCTCGCAGCAGAGGCGTGTGTGGCGGTGAGCGATGGAGGCGCGCATAGCGGCGGGTGACAACTTAGGGAGAGTAGGGTAGGGGTCGGGAGCGCGGTGTCGGGCGCGGGAGGAGTTGTTATCTATTGTCGTTCCGATTGTGTTCGTATGGTGACCGTATTGCTATTGAGCGCGATGCACAGATGTTTTCTGTCTATCATAGATCGCATTCTTCATATTCATCCAGAACGTAGTTACTTATCTCTCAGTTCACTAGATATTTGAAAACATACGACCACAGACCGAAGGACCTGTGAACATATAGGTACCATCAACACGGTCCGCGTCGGATCCGACGACGGTCCCGTCGTCCGTTCGTCTGTTCGGTCCGGTATGCTCACCCCTAGCTACAAGCATAGTTAATGTTGAATACAACTCACGGACTTGGTTTTTCTGCTTATAAACAAGTGCTAATACATTGCTTTAAAAAAGTACCTCTCGAAGTTGTGTTTGGATTTGCTTATATTGTAAAGAATGCAATAATAATACTTGAAATATATAAAAAAAATGTTGATATCAGAACTTTTTTTAGGGTGAAGTAACTAATGTACAGCTTTAAACTTATAACGAGAAAAACACTTTTTATAAATAATCACAGTGATGCAAAACCTGTATTCTAGTCTAAAACTAGAGCAGAATATCCCAAAACACCGCCTGTCACATATTTCCACAACAGACAAATAATCATACACAAGGATTAAGAATGTGTGACATAGTATCTATACATTATGTCAAGATCCAACAAAGTTCCCCCTCTTACAAAGCATGACACTATTAACGTAAACTATCGGTAAAAAAAAAGCCTATCTTATAAACTAAACACCCTAGCAGCACAAAAATAAAACATATTTTGATAACATAATCTAAAGACAGTGGAGTGATTTCAAGCAAAAAAGGTAATAATCAAATTATAAAACAAATCACAAAACACAGTAAAAAGCCAAACCACCATAAAAAAAAAAAATTAATCAACTTTAATTAATGGGATAAAAGAAATAAAGAACACAAAGATCTGACTATATTGTGTAAGATTAAGAAAACCTAGATTTAAAAATGATAACATAAAAATGAAACGCAGATCTTAGCCGATGCAGTTGACCGGGCGGTTTTGAGGTTTTTGAGACGCGCACTAGGGAAGAATAGACGGAGGTATGACTATGATATAGGGGAGTGGTTGGTGTGGGGCCTACCTTATATTTGTTTTTTCAATCATTACTTGTGTTTTGTTAACAACAAAAATTTAAAGGCGAGCTATCTCTCTTATTATCTCTATCTCACACACACATCACCCTCCTAGTCCATAAAATTCTTGTATTATTGTTTTTTTAATTTATACTTTTTACCGTACTTTACACCGTTAAAAAGAACTACTTTCTCTTCCAGTCCAAATTTAATTTTTAACTTGTCTCAAACTAATTGTTAGGAGAAAGTGTATTTTGACAAAGTTTACTTCATTTGAACTTATTATTACAAATTTTAAAGATGGATTAACGCTCTATTCTTGAGTTTTGTTATTAAAAAAAAAGTAAAGATATGTAAAGTAAATATTTAAACACTTTACTTTAATAATCAGTAAAATTACACTAACTTTCATTTCATTTCATTTTCTTTATCCTCCTTAATAAAACCGAAACACAAACTCTCTATTTATTTACAATTTTCTTCCTTTTTCTTGTATAACTCTAAATAGAGAACACATGTAATTAATTAGTTGAAAAGTAAAAATTGTTTTTCTATAAAAATTACGAAAGTAAAGCGATTAATATTTATGATTTATATTTAAATTTACACACACTTTTGATTGATGGACAAAAATTTTGAAGTCGAAATGAGTAATAAAATCTTTTTATTCCTTATCAATTGTGTAACAAAAGTCTGTGACTGGATGTGTACGAGGACATTTCCTCGATACAAAATGACCTAGTATTGGAGTATAATGGAATAAAAACAAACACTTTCCCCGTTACCTGATGTATCAATTTCGTTGTAAAAAAAAGTTAAAAATACGAATCTATTTCATGACATGAGCTATCGTCCATTTTTTAGGCAAGCTTATAAAAGTGCATTTACCGGAAATGAGATGAGTATCACAAAACTTTCGGATAATTGATTGCGTCATGCTTAAATATCGAGCAATGATTAAAAAACACAGTCTAAGCAATAAAAGATCGTCAGGGAGAATATCAAAAATGAAAACAATTTAAAGGTGAAAAAATATGATAGATGTCCAAACCTAGTCACAGGTTAAAAATTCAACAAGGACATGTTAAGTGGCTTTGTCCTTTTTTATTCTTAATTACTTGTTACTATAGTCAAGGAACAATATCCCCAAATACTCAATAAAACTTTTAATGACACATATATTGTCCAACCAAAACACATTAATAACCATATATACCCATTTAAACTACATAATTTGCCATGTCTACCCATTATATATTAATCAATTATAACATTGGAGAGAGAGAGCGCGAGGATATTAAATACCTATTGTGCCCTTCATAAAAACATATCATCCACTATGCCAGGATATATGAAATTAACCCTATAGATAATATGACGTTCGGGCCGAAGTGCCAAACCATATTCGATTAATTCGAATCAGCAAGCCAAACTATTCAAACCCACAAAAGTGTTTGTGCAACAAAAATCATAACTATCGTACTCATAATCGTCTCATCCCACATAGAAATATGTAAATGTAAATGACAAATTTTAACAGATTTAAAGTGATCAAATTATGTACACATAACCTGCATATTATAAAACTGTTAACAACCAACGAGAACCGTCCATTCCAGCCTTGCTTTTGGTCTATTCACATTTTCTATATAATATATATAATTATTCCTTCAAAGAGAACCTATACTGTGAGGAGTCTGCTTTTAAAGATAATCAATATGTGGTTATCATCTTACTTTTAGGCAATTGTGACTATAATATGTCATGTAAAACTTATGTAGAAACAATTAATTAAACGAATTAAGAGGTAATGTGCTTTGAAAAAAGAGTTTGGGAGACATCTAATGACACTTTTTACACATGCAAAAGCTAGCGTTATATAGATGCCAACTACTCATACATCGATGATATTGAAAGTTTTGATATCTTATTAGCCCACAATAATGATATTTCGAACATAGAAGTTCACGAGTTCATTAGGTATTTGACGTTAAGATCTCGTCCAATCAATTAGTTATCTAGTTTGTAATACAGAAAAGAAAGTATCGGTAATCAAAGTGTGCGATCGATAGTTAATCTAATATTGTATATGTTTCGGGTATTAATCCCAAGCAAAACCCGAGCGTACGGGTCCCTAGTTAAATATCCTCACCTCACCCTAAACGCCTTATCGAGCATTTTAAAACCAACTGATGTAATAAACACCTTTCTATTTAGAAAAGTGAGTTAGTTGTTCATTCTAATAAGTTTTTCCTTTTCTTATTTTCTCTCATCTCTCATCTCTCCTCGATCTTTCTCTCTCTACAAACAATTCACTATCTTTCTCTTTCTAGAGCAAATTCTAGTATGATATATATGTTTATAATGTTAACAGGAATCCTACAATTAGCTCATAGCAAAGGGTGATTTGTGATTTATTCTTGTGGTGGATTACAAATCCGTGGCTTATTTTGTTTAAAAAAACCCACAGGCTCAAAAAAAGATTTATTTGGGCTTACTTTGTTGGTTTAATCTTGAGGTATCTATCATCTATAAATACTAAGGAAAAGTTGGTGGGGGGGTGGGGGGGGGCTAAGTCTAGTTTATGTCATACACTCGATAAGTAAGTGGGGGGTAGGGGTAAGATGGGGGTGGAGGTTCTGAGTGAAGGTTTTTTGGGATTTGGGTGGGGGGAGGGGTTGTTTGAATATTTGTGGACAATTCTCAAGAAATAAAGTTAAGGTGTTTTAAAAAACTTGAATATACACACTAGTATTAGCATGTTAGAGCTTTGATTCCGTGATAGAAAAGCATGTATTTTGATAGACTTTGGTAAAATTCGACCTTGTGTTCATCGTGGACGGGTGCTTATTTAAGTATTTTTCTGCACGGCGGTGGACTAGCTAGGGGACAAGACCACATTTAAGAAATAGTCAATGGCGGTTTGTTGACCACAGTGCAAGTTATTTTTTATATTATAAAATATTGCTAAACGGCTAGATGTTTGAAACCAGGTGGGCGGTTTGCAATTGTATTGTGGCGAGTTTACAGTACACAAGTGCGAGTTTTATTATTATAGATTGATCAAAAGGATAATGTTAAGACCTAGGCCCAGTTTTAAAGGTCCTGGGGGGGGGGGGGTGGGCGGCGGGGGGGGGGGGGGGTACGACGAGTTGCTAATATTTTTATCAATGCTGGAGATTTGACAAAAAAACACTAGGCGGCGAGTTACTAATACGTATACGCGGTTTGTTCAATACAGTGGCGGTGAGCGGTTTGCTGCGTGTTGCTCTGTTTTATTTTTTTTTTATCCCAGCTAGATTTTGCTGCGTGTTTTTAATATTTTTTTATATATGAATTGAGATATCTTAATTCTTATATTTATGAATTGCATTTTTATTATCGGGAGGCAAGGGTATGCAAACAGTTACAGTGAAAGAGGGAAGGGTTGAGGGTGGGTGGGGGGGGGGGGGGGGGGGGGTAGGGGGGTGGTGAGTGTTTTGTGATGACAACGAACATTCAGTGGGGATAGGGGTGGGGGGTGGGGGGGAGTGTTGGATGTGGGGGGGGGGGGGGGGGGGGGGGGGGGGGGGGGGGGGGGGGGGGGTGGGGGGGGGGGGGGGGGGCGGGAAATATTCAACCATACGTTCGTATCACATCAAAAGATCTCGTCGGTTTCCCATGAATTGTGATGATTTCAGAGAACATATGCATGACTTTAAGAACACACACAGTCTGTATCTCACATCTGCGGATGCGTAGGAGGGTGGAGGGGGTGGAGATGGGGGGGGGGGTAGGGGGGTGCGATATTCAAGAAAAAGTTGGTCTTAATTTAAATAAGTAGTAGGATCTTATCATACACGCGTATCCGTGCACTGACTTCACAAAAGCATCCATGACGGAAAGATCCAATACGCCGTATCCAGAAGATCTTATACGCCGTATTCAATGACGGTTTATGAATATTCTGGAATATAATAATCGTGGAGCCCACGCCAAGTTACACAATACGCCGTATTGGAACACTTCAATACGGCGTATCGATCGGATTTCAGAGACTGTAAATATAAAAGCCCTACATCCCATCCGGTTTTAGTAGCTTTTAAACCACCAATACGATTCACATACGATTTTAGGAATGCCAATAGGGTGCTTTTATGCATCCATATCCATAGGAAAACTCTTGTAAACAATTATACTTCCGCTATCCTTTTTCATTAGCGTATCGTTTATCTTTACTCTATCTGTTCGTAGCTATGATATTTGTACTGTTACAATGATTATGCTAATACTGTATGTATTAGCCACGTTTATGATAATTTGATTTTTTATTGTTTACTTTTATCGTTGCATGTTATTATGTTTATCACTTCAAATTTGGTTTATGATTCGATTATGTCTTTCATTTATCAATTCTACTGGATCTAGGACTGACAAATGAAGCACGAGAACTTTAACTGTTATTTAGCGTAATAGAGTCTTGGGAGTAAATACTGCATACAGCTTATCCATGTGACTCTGATTAATATAACTACAAATTTATGCCCATGTTATCCCTTGGTTAAGTGAATAGGCAAACTAAGAAGTGACTTAGGATTACAAATAACGTTATGTTTCCGTGGGTAGGAACTCGGACCGTGGCCTACCAACATGTAGATAACAATTAGACATAAGTAAGTAAAGCCTCGATGAGCTAGGTTTCGATATGATCACCAGTATTGTAACCTAGATATATTATAATCAACGGTGTGAGCTTTATGCGGGCTTAGGTTAATTGTGACAGGATTAACTGGAATACAAACCTCGAGTTTAGGGAGAAGAACCACCTAGCTTAGGAATGATATAACACCAACGAATTAATACAATCATTGCACACATAGACAATTAATGCAGTTTATTAGATTAAACATGGTTAATGCTTTTTTCTTACATTAGTGCTTGGCCGCTTCTTTAATCATTTGCTCATCCGCTAGTGAGTGCTGAAATTGTCTCATATACCGCTTTCTAGTTTAAGTTAAACCAAACTCGTGCCATTCTCTCAAGGAAGCTGAAACCTCCCCCATTTTTTATAAGCGTTAGGTTTTAAAGTAGATATTTAATTAGGATAAATTAGGACTAACATAGATAACTAAAATATTGGTAGACTTAAGCATTAACGCTCGCTCTTAGTGATCGACACCTGGTATGTGTGTAATTACACATACCTTTTACCTTTAAAAACAAACTAAAATAGCCAAAAACGGACTTAAAATGCCAAATATATGCTTGTTTTGCTAATTGTGTTTTGCAGGAACGGATATCCTATAGAAAAGTACAAAAAAACGAAGCCAAAAACGACAAAACCAGGAACAACGAATGGAAAAGCGTGAAAGACAAAGTCAAGACAAAAAAACCCAAGATACTATCATCATCTCATCTATTCTTGGGGGGGGGGCGGGGGGGACGTAGGGGGGAGCAAGGGGGAACGGTGGGGGGGGGGGGGGGGGGGGGGCAAGAAGTCAAAACCCCCTCCAAAGTTCAATAGTGAAGAAAAATAAGTTTGGGGGCTAAAATTGCCAAATCCCTAAACTTATTTAATGAGGGTTATAAAGAAAATCTTGTGAGGGATCAAAACTGCCAATCCACCAAAAAATAAACCACAACACAAAATAAGACTCTCTCTTGCAGATCGCCCCAAATGACCACTTGAGGTGTTATTTTGCCCATTAATCCAAAAGGGGGTGCTATAACCCAAAAACCAAGGACGTGTGGCGAAATAGGCTGTATAACCCTCGAGGGCTTACTTTGCCATTCCCCCAAAACTTTAACAACCACAAGAGGGGGGGGGGGGGGGCGGGGGGGAGGGGAAGGTGGGGGGCAGACAGGAGGCGGGGAGAGAAGAGGGGGGGAAGGGACGGAAAGGGCCCAAGACCGCACAATCCAGGGTAGACCCGGTGCACTTTTAAATGGATAAAACACTATTTATCTCCCCGTCCTCACCTTTTTCCTGCCGCCAAACCCCCAACCCCCCCTCCCCTCTTCCTGTCACTCTCACACCTTGGAAACCTCCTCACACAACTCCAAATCCATCACCATCCCCCACACCCACAAGCTGCCAAGACAGCTTGGCAATCCCAAGTGATGCTATTGGCTGTCAAAAACGAAGGGTCATGATGAACCAACTTGGGCAACAAGAAAAAATTTTAATGGCCAGGATCATACTTTGAGCTCTCTCACAACACAAACACAAGAAACACAAAGACTTGAAGACATCACTGCTTATTTAAAGAAATGAAGACAGAGAATAAAAGAATGCCATGTAGGGAGTAGGTTTAGTTTTTATGTTAAAAATATTTTTTTTACTGTCCTTTTGATTTAAGCCTTGTAATCTTTTAAATGTTTAATATAAAAATTGTTTTGGTTACTATTCATCAGCTTATTTTTCAGCTTATTATTGTTTTTATGAATTTTTAAGAAGCTTTACTTCTTTAATATTAATGACAAGTCAAGGGTTTCCTTTAAAAGATTTATTGTGATGAGGAAAAAGTCGTCACTGTCCATTATGGATTCAAGCTTGTTTTTGGATGAAAAAGCAATTGAGATGGCTTATTGGGTTTATAGCTTATTGGTAAGCCCCATAGGATGGGTATAAAAGCTGTTTGGTTATTAACCCCTGAACTAAAAACATTGGACTTTTGTAAGAATTTGTATTCTCTATATTCTCTTTATTTATTTTTGCTTATCTACTATTCACTTGAGATCACTTGCTTATGTCTGATTATTGTGTGGCTATGATTACTAGATTTAAACTTTACTTATCCAAGTTGGTTAATGTTGGCTTATTTGCTCATAATTGATAATATTATTAAGAGTGTTTTAGTTAAATTTGTGAATCATAGTCCAAGTAAAAAAGGGTTGATTTGGGTAAGTCTGAAAATTGAGTCATAAATGGGATCATGCAAATAGAGAGGTATAGGCAACTTAAGCCTTGTATTTCTACTAGCTGTTATAATCTGGTGACCATTAAATCATCTTTCAATGGAATTGTCTTAGGTGTAAATCTCAAATGTTTAGATGTCCATGTGATTCGATTGGGTCAATCAATTTGTGTGTTTTCCTAAAGGGTGGTGATATATTCAGCTTATGTTGCTTAAGTGCTTTGGTTTGTGCTTATTTTAGTGTTGTTAATCACATCTAATATTGTGTGTATTAAATGCAGAAGTGTAGCACAGGCGGGCGGCGATCGAGAAAGGGGCAACCAAGGGTGTCCAGCATCTTTTTCTTCAACCGTATGCTTTTGTACATTTTTGGCATCACAGAATGGAAGACTAATTGGGGTTGTCCAGGTTCCGACCGAGTCCACCATTCGCATTCCAATCCTATTCCACCCCGCCACCCCCCTGCTGTCGATTACAGTTTGACTTTTTAGCTCGTTCATTTTAAAGTATTGAAGCAAATCAGAGTGTATTAGAAGCAGGTTTATAAAGCTTAAGTTAGGTAGTATGAGAAATAGAGAAGAAGAGCCTAGGGAGCGTTAGCCCTACATATAAAGCTAGCTTATTTAAAAATCATGGTCACTTTGTTCTCCATTTTAAAAAAGCTTTATAATCTTATTAAGTTGTTTGGAGTTTAAAATTACGTATTAAAAGGTCCAGTTAAAGAAGAACAATGGGCCTACAGAGAGCTAAAAACAATAACTATACTTACTGACCAGGGGACAATTCTAAAGTGTCTATTTATCACATTAACACACATTTTCTAGTCTATAGAATAGGTTTTTAAGGTTTGGTTAGGTAGCTTATAGAGTAGAACTAGTTTTCAAAGAGTTTTAGATTATAAGACAGAGTTATTTTTTACTTTTTTGGCTTTTCCAAAATTTGTGCTATTTTAAATCATTCCCTAAGTCAGCACTTTTATCATTCAAATGTAGTTGCTTACATATAAACCTAGCACTTATCTCTTTCATAATAATTTCAAGCTCATTTATAAGCTATTCATAACACTTTTCCCTTTTTTAACTAAAGATTTAAATTGAGCTTTTTTACAAAAGCTATTAGTAATAGTCAAGGCAAAAAGACACTTTCCTTTCTGTTTCCCCCATCTTATACATAATCACTTTTTGAGCTTATCTTTGGTTTCAGCCCTAGTGACTTTTTTATTAAAGTTTGCTCTCCACTCCCCAACATATTCTACAACTTTTCCTTTTTTAGTTTTACATCAAAAAAGCATTTTTTATTTTTAAGCCTAAAATGGATTGAGTTTGCAATCGGGGTGAGTTTCAGGGGCTGTTTGTGTAATTTTTAAGTTTCTAGGTTAGTCCCTCCGTTAGTTAGTTAGCCTCCCTGTTAGTCCTTTTAATATTTGCATAGTTAGTCCCTAGGTTAGTTTTTAATTAACTTTTATTAATAATTAGGGTTTAGTTTTAATTAGTTTAATTAGTCTTTAATAAAGAGATAAAATTTGGGCTTTTAATGTTTTTAGTAATGTATTGCTGGCTAGGGCTTATGTTTTCTTTGATTTAGGGTGTATGAGTTTATATGAATTGTGTATAGGTAGTAATATTTTTAAATATTTTATTTTAAAGTTTTTAATTAGTTTAAATCTTAGAAAAATCATAACTTTAATTCTAAAAAGCCAAAAATAGTAATTCTTTTTTCTAAAATTTTCTTTTTACCTATTTTACTTAGGAAAAATAAAAGATCTTTCGTAGGGTCGTTTTTGCAAAATTTTACTTTTTAAAGAGCGGGTTTCGGCCCCGCTTTTTGTTTTCTCATTTTTAAGCTCGTCTTAACTCCGTTTTCAGTCTAGTCTTTTTCATTCTTCATTGTTAGTTCCCTAGAGTATTTAGCATAAAAATTATTTTTAGGGTTTACTTTTTGAAGATTTTAGGTTTTTGTCCCCTTGTTCGGGATTCCTGCTCTCGTTTTTCAGCTTAATTTCATAATTTTTAGGTTTTTCTTAAACGTTTTTGTTTGTTATTGTTTAACTTAGCTTTCCACATTCTCAAATCATTTCTCTCATTCAAACTCCAATCTTCCGACTATATTGATTCTCAAGCGCGGCCTCGTTGGGGATAAACGACCCGGGAACATTCTATACTACTTCTCGGTTTCATTGATTGTGTTTTTAGACTATACTTACTATATATTTTATATTTTATTATATATTATATATATATAAAGGTGTGGTTCAAAAATTAACCAACCAATTTTTGGCGCCGTTGCCGGGGAGGCTGTGAATCGATTTTCGTGTTCGTTTGACGATTAGTGTTTGAAGACCCTTCCCTCGTGAAGTTAATTTTTCCCGTTTGTGAATATTCTCTTTTATTTATAAAAATATAAAACACAAAAATATTTTTCAATTTCTTTTATTAATATTAGTATAAGATAAAATTTTATAAAAAAAAAACCAAAAATATAAAAACATTGTCCATAAAAACAAATAAAAATCACCATCAATATAATGCTTTCAATTGAAGCATTATCATAATAAGTTCCCGAACAAAAGATTTAAAACTTGCCTTTGTGTCACTTGTGAAATACGGCTCACCTTTAATTGATAAACAAACTATAAGAGGGGTATAAGGAGGGTTGTTCCCTAGTACTACGACCCGAAAAGGAGAAGGTTTTTTATAGCTTCGCGGCTTTCTCGCTCTTTTTACTCCGCTCCTTTGTTGCGTTTTTCTTTTAAAAGAGTCTACCGTGAAAAACAAGTTGATTATTGGTTTAAGTTGATCTATCACATTTTGTCCGTTAATAAAAAATGTTGCTTAAAAATTCAAAAAGTCCAAAAATAATCTTCTTTATCTTCATATCCATTTTAAACTCTTTTCTCCTTAACCCTCAATTGTTTAATTCTTATGGCATCACTCAATCATCGTTCGAATCACCTTTACGCGATTAAAGAGTGTTCGTCTTGTGGAAATTTGCACACCAAAGACTGTGGTTGTCCAAAAGGGAGTCTTGGAGACAAGATTCTTGTTCCCATACCCGACTTGTCTCAACGACCCCTTAAAATTGAAAAAATTTGTCTCGATTGTGGAGACCCGGTTCATGGTCTATATTGTCGACAATGTGCTCTAATACGAAAGACATTGGAGGAAGTTTTTCAAGACTTCCAAGACACTTCCAAGTCATCCAATGACAGAACTAACTTTGTTGATCAAGAGCCATTCGTTGTCAAACAAGGCCCCGGTGTAAATTCTTCACAAAATCCTCCACAAATTAACCACAATTGTTGTTACGAGTGTGGTGATTCGTTAGACGATATTTTTTGTCAACGATGTACTTGTAAGTCTTGCGGGAAAGGTGCTCATTATGGTTATAATTGTCCACCGCAAATTCCGATTATCTCTAAACCGGAACCATGCAACAATCAAACCGTTAACGAGTTCCCACAGACTTTGCCAAGTGTTCAACCGACATCTTGTACCGGAGATGAGAATTCATTCACTTATGATTCTAAACCTAACTTTGTTGATGATTCTCCTAACGTTTTTAACCCACCTCCACAACCTCCCATGTACTCTTGTGAATTTTGCGGGAACGATGCTCGTTATGGTCACTATTGTACACCTCAAGTTCCGTTTATCTATCCGGAACCGGGTTACAATCAAGACTTTAATTTCCCGCAAAATTTTCATGGTTTTCCACAACAATATCCTTGTTGTGAAAATTGCGGGGGACCTCATGAAACTTACCAATGTCAACCAATGAATGAAGACTATTATCATGAGCAAAATTCTTGCTATGATTATAATTCTTTTGGTTTTGACCAATTTCAACCCCCGCAATATACCGTCAATCATCCAATCTTCAATTCCCAAAATGAGCTTCTTAATTCCCAAAATGAGTTTCTCAATACCCAAAATGAGCTTCTCAATTCTAGTAATAAGCTTATGGAACAAATGACAACCTTATGTGATTTGGTTGGTCAAGCTATACAAAAGAAGGAAGAAGAAAAGCGAATTGCGGAAGAGCAAGCGGCTAAAGATCGATATTGGAAGATTCCCATTTGCTATGATGATGACGATGACTATACCATTGCAATCACACCCGTCTTACCAACCAAGGAGCCCGTTAACTCTCTAAGTATGGGGGACGAGCATCTTGACACTATTCCGGCAACGGAATCGGACGAATTCATAAAGTCTAGTGTCGAGAACCTTGTCCCAATCCCAAGTGAGTCCGAGGGTATTCCCGACAGTGTGTGTGATGTGCCTCTTTGTAACAATCCTACCTCTCTTGAAGCTTTCAAAGAACATTCTGAGACTATCATCGATTCCAACGATGATTCTACTTCGAGTGATGATGATTCTTATAAGAACATCGATTATGTCGATGCATCACCTCCCGATGCTGAAATCTTAAGCTTAGAGGTGGTAGAGATTGTTATCCCGGAAGTTGGAGGGATTGATACCGATATTCTTCTAACAATCAAAGACGATATCCTTCATGAAAAATTGTTGAATGTCAATCTTCTTATTGCTAACATCGAAGCATTAAAAGATAATCCCGCTCCATTTTCCGATGTTATAACCAAGTCTTCCTCCACATCTCTTAACCTTTTCTTGAAGGAGACTAACACCTTTGATAATTCTTTAACCGAATCTTTCTGCTTTGATTTGGAAGAGAATAGTAGTGGCAGTACCACTACTCATTCTGATTATTCTCTTCCGGATTATGAAGCTTTCTATTCTGATGATGATCATATTGAAGAAAAGAGTAGTGGCAGTACCACTACTCATGCTGATTTTTCTCAATATGTTTCGTTCATCTTTAATCTTTCAATCAATCCATTTCCTTCTACCGATAGGAGTGATTTTTATCATGAGGAGTTCGCCGATGAACTCGCTTACATCATATCTCCATCGGAGTATGATCATTTCTGCTTTAAGATTGAGCCCGAGCTGGGCAATCTTACTATGGATGTGGTGGAAGATATTTTCCCAACAAGAGAACCAAGAGTTCATGTGCCTAATGTTTTACCCACCCATCCCACCCTGGGGGGGGGGGGGGGGGGGATTAGAAGTGATATTGATATAAGATTTTTATAAAAAGGGAGTTTGTGCGGAGGGGGGGGGGGGGGGGGGGGGGGGGGGGGAAGAGGGTTTGGGTAAATGGATGGAATTTAGTTAAATTGGTTGTGGTGATTTAGTGTTTTGTAATAATAGTGTAAATTGGTGATGTGGAATTTTTTTTTAAGTAATGCTCACCTGGATAAGGATTTCATACTGTTAAGTGAACCTCTCTTCGATTGATATTGTTAATGATCTTTCTTCCAGTTCTCACGTATCCAGTTGCTCCACCATATCTTCTCTCCACCGAAATGAAGATACCATTTTGACCCCCGGGGTGGTTTGGGGGGGGGAAGTGGGGGCCTTTGATCATTCTTTATGCCAGATGTAGCTCATCGGAGTGGAAACATTCATGAAATTCAATTGTTATCAAAACCACTTGTATGAAAGTCCGATGATGAGTGATGGGGTTGTTTACATTAACACGGCGTGTGTGGGGGTGGGAGGTGGGAGGGGGGGGGGGGGGGAGGGGGGGGGGGGATGAAAAATGTATTTTGGGTCGATTCCGAGTTGTGACTCGGTTAACAAAAACAAGGCGCTTCGTGGGAGGCACCCCATGCTTATCAGTAGTATAATTAAGTAAGTGTTTGTTGAGGGGGGGGGGGGGTGTTGGCTTACATATTCATTGAAACACCCGTGTTTTGTCCATGTTTTGTGTGCTTGCGTGTTGTAATGTCCAGGATTTCCCCATTGTGAAGACTCTCGTAGCTCGAAGTATCCACAAGAGTTTCACAATCACTCAACTTCCATGTTGGATTCCGTTGAGGATCGGCAAATCTAATATCGACTAACGTTTAGTCTTTTGGCACACTTAATAAACAATTAGATTTGCGTAGGAACCCCTAAAACATGAGGATGAGTTTTAGTTCTAGTATGGGGAGCTTTGCGATTTGATTTTGCCTGCAGTCGTTGTTATCACGCAATCTCCGTTTTAACCAACAAATATTTGCAAAAATACCAAAAAACATGAAAATTTAAAAATTTTCAAAATAAAAAATAAGTGCTATTGTCACAGTTTTGATTTTCCTAATGGGTAGAATAGAATATATTTTTTGACTCGATCTGGCGTGTTGAGTCCCTAACTATTCCTAACTTAACCTGCTTGTAGAGCTAAGCTTTCCATGAATTTGAGGGGGTGGGGGGGGGGGGGGGTGGGGGTGGCTTCGAATTTACACACACACAGTGAAAGAAACAAGAATGATAGATGGGGGTGAGTGAGGAGGGGGGGGGGGGGTATGTGCTGAGCAAGATTCTTCTAAAACTTTATATGAGGTAACTGTGGCTTTTCTCCCATTAGCTCCTAATCCACCAAATTACTGGGGGGGGGGGGGGGGGGGGGTGGGGGGGGGGGGGGGGAGCGTGCTCAATTCATTCAACTAAGTTAAGGGGTGGCAAGTGGGGGTGGTGGGGGGGTGGGAGGGGGGAGGGATGGGGGGGGGGGGGGGAGGGTCTTCAAATTTGTAACTTGCTTCTTTAAAGCGAGATTTTCTGTTCTTAGTAATTTGAAAGTTAAAATGCCAAGAAGCATAATGAAGTATGACACAGCAAAAAATGCATGAATATTGAAATTATGTGTCCAATGGAAGTCGTACATTTGATTATATGGAACAAGTAAAAGTGTGTCGTGATATCCAACTCCGCTAACACAACGAGTGGGGTTTCAAACTAAGAGCCATCTTTACTTCTAAGGATTTGGTGTGGTTTTTGGATATCTCATCAGGAAGCGAGGTCCTATGTGAGGGTTTCAACTGACACACACTTGACAAAGGGTGGGGGGGGGGGGGGGGGGGGGGCGGGCGGGATGGGGGGGGGGGGGGACATAGGAAGAAGTGTTGTTGTGATTTCCCACTAGGGGGGCGGGCGGGAGGGGGGGGGGGGGGGGGGGGGGGGGGGGGGGGGGGGGGGGGGGGGGGGGGGGGGGCCAACGGGGTGGGTTTTTCAACTACAGAACAATCGGTCGTGTTTTGATATCCTATAGAGAGCGAGGCCTAGGTAGGTGTTCAAACTAAGGAACGGAATTCCTATCTTTAAGAACTATGATTAGGTGGGAGGGGGGGGGGGGGGGGGATGATAGGGGGGGGGGGGAGGGGGGGGGGGTGGTGCAAAAAGTTTCCTCTACTTAAAAACATCATTCTTTACACACACACACAATTACAGGGTCCCTAATAAGTTGTTGCTTTGAGTCATGATTCATCTGGAATCACGACTATGGAAATAAATTTGATCGATGGTTTGAGTTGAACATGAGTACACACTTTAAATCATATAACTCGACTTCATGTTGGGAGTTAAAGGAAGTTCACAGTCATAATTATGAGTCTTTACATTTAGACATATATTGACAATGATCATGTTTATTGCTTGGTTTGGAGCTAGAGAAAAATCGGGGACAAAATGAATTTATCCCTCAGGACATCCGTAGATTATGCTATGGAGGGGGGGGGGGGGGGGGGGGGGGGGGGGGTGGGGGGGGGGTGTGGCGGTCGGGAGGGGGAGGGGGGGGGGGTGGGGGGGGGGGGGGGGGGGGGGGGGGGGGTCTATGATCCCAATGTTGATATAATAAAGGAAGTCAAACAGGAAGTCGAGAAAAGAAAAAGGAAAATCCAAAAATATTAGGGATAGTTAGTGTATAGATAAAAAAATGGTGAAAACGGGACTTGTCGAAGCTTTTGATTCTTTAGTTTCCCTTGACAAACACTTAGCTACTTTTCGAGGTTATTAGTCGAGTGGATTTAGATTGTAGTTTTTCGTAAATGTTTTTTTTTTATTTTTTTTACTTCATAACATTGCGTGAGGACAACGCAATACCTTATGTATGGGGGCTTATTGGTATGTGCTAAATTACACATTACCTTTCGGGGGGAGACGCGGAGTTGTGGAGGAGGAAGGGACGGGGGGGGGGGGGAGCTTAAATGACCAAAACGACTTAAAATGCCAAAATATGCTTTGTTTGCTAGGGGGGGAGTTTGGGGGGGGGGGTGAGTGGGGAGGGGGTTAATGCAGGAACGGATAACTAAGAATAGGAACGGTTGTTACGGGGGGGGTGTGGGGAGCCAAAACGACAAACCTGCCGGAACTCGGAATGGAAAGCAGGAAAAGATAAAATCAAAGTCCATAGTCCAAGGGCGGCGGGGGGGGATGGAAAAGTCCAAACAGAAAGTCAACCAAGTCAACCCCCGAAGCAAAAGTCAAGAAAAATAAGTTAAGGACTAAACTTGTTAATCCCAACTTATTGTTTTTTTTAAAGAAGGAAAAAAAAAAGAAGAAAAAGAGAGAAATGGTGAAATACTGTCAATGTGGGAAAGTTAACTCCCAAGGGGCAAAGCTGCCAAAAAAGCTAAACTATAACACCATGAAAGGACGCGTGTGCAAAGAACTACAAACACAGGAGAACCATGAGGGGCCAATTTTGCCCAACTCCCTAAAATATTTACCTGTACACCCGTGGGGCGGGGGGGTTGGGGGGTGGGACTGTGGGGTGGGGTCATTGGGGGGGGGGGGGGGGGGGGGGGGGGGGGGGGGGGGGGAAAATAATAAAACAACCAACAATAATATAAAAACAAATAACATTTTTTTCCCGGGCCATTTTTTGAATCCAAAAAACCCAGGACAACTCACGGTTAACTCCCTCCTGGGGGGGGGGGGGTTTGGGGGGGGGGGGGGGGGGGGAACACACCCTAGCAACCCAAACCACCTTAACTAAGGACAAACCCTTCCCTCACCCCCTCCACTAAGCCTTTCCTATCTGTAAGATTGCCATTGCAATCCCACGGGGGGGGGATGGGGCGGGGGGGGGGAGGGGGAAACAAGACATTTTTATCGACGGTTTTGATGATCCGAACAAGCACCAAGGTGAATGGAGGCCAAGGATTTCATTGTGTCTAGCACCTCTACACAAACAACACTCTCTTTTGTGTGTCTAAAAGAAAGCACAAAGAAGACGACACACAAAGAAGTCAAGACCTAGTCGTGTTTCTTTTTTTATATAAAGCCTTGTAAAGCAATGTGGCTGAAAAGTAAGTTTTTTATGAGTTTTTTTTAGAGTCAAAGTAAGTTTTGTTATGTATTGTTACAGCAGTTCAATAGTTTTTTAACACACACATTTTTAGCATTTTTTTTGTTTTTTTCCTTTGTTCAAGTATTTTTATGTAGTTTAAAAATTTTGCTTTAAATAAGTTTTTTGTACTTGTAACTTCATGTTTTAATTGAGAGAAGGGGGGGGGGGGGGGGGGGGGGGGGGGTGGCAGTTATGTCTTTTTTTTACGGGGGGTGGGGGGTGTGGGGTGGGGGTCGGGGGGGGGGTAGGAAGGGTGTGGGATTTATGGAGGGGGAGGGGAATTAGTTTTTATGTTAAGATAGTGTTTTTTATATTTTTATAACATAAATTTATTATTTTTTTTAAAAAACTTTAAGATCCAAGTTACTGTTGGATTTGAGTAAGACATGATGAATACAGGGTGGGGGGGTGGGTTGGGAGAGTTGGGGTGTTGGTGTGGTGTGGGAGGGGGTTTTTGATTGGTTTTGTTTAACTTGAATAAGCTTTGGGTAGAACTTAGAGCTTAATTAGGAGGTGGGGGAGTGAAGGGGGGAGGGGGGAGGGAGGGGGTAGGGGGGAAGGGTGGGAGAAAGGGTTTTGGTATAATTTTAATTTATTTTGATTATTACGTACAATAGCTTATTTAGATTAGTTTCTTTTGCTTAATACTGTTTTTATGCTTATATGTTGCACTTGTTGGAGAATGTTATTGTTAATGTGTGGGGGGGGGGTGGAGCGAGGTGGGGGTGGGGGGTGGGGGGAGGGATGTTGGGAGGGGGTTTGGGAGGGGTGGCGTGAGGATGGTAAGTTGTGGAGAATGTATGAGATGTTTGAGGTGGGATTTGATGTGGAGGGATGGTTGGTAGGGTTTTTTTTAGTTTTTTGATGTTGTTGTTTAATTTGGTTATTTTTATGTTTTGTGTTAGTGATATGTGTTAGGGTAAGGGGGTTTGTTTGGTTGTTTGGGATATTAATGTTTTTTGTAATTTGGATTGTGTATGGGTTATGGTCACTCAAGTAGTTTAAGCTTAAGTATTAAGCTTGTTTTAAGCTGTTTTCATAAGTTTTAAAGTTTTAAAATTGTTTTTCAAAGGTTTTATAAATCATTTTTCAAGCTGTGGTTTCTAAAAAAGGTATACAATGGCTTATTTGAATAAGCCAATTGTGTGGTTTGAAATTTAGTTTAGAAAAGTGAGCTTTTGTGTGTCCTTATAACAAACTGTCGGGGGGGGGACAGGGGAGGAGCGGGAGGGGGAGGTGGTGGGTGGGGGGTAGGATTGGGGTGAAGGGGGTGGTGCATCAAACCACCAAGATTTTAAAGAGTCAAAATTTTTTATCTAAAAGCCTTTTTGATGGGGAGATAGGTGTTTAGGGGTGGTGTGTGTGGAAGTTATTTTATGATTTGTGTGGGAGGGGGAGAGGGGGGGGGGGATTTTTTGGGGGGATATTTAATTTGATAGGTAATTAAGATGTTTTTATTATTCTTTTTGGATGATTATTGGTAAGGGTGGGTTGAATTTAATTAGATATTAGTAAAACTTGAGTTAAAATTTATATAAAAGGAGGGTTGGGGGGGGGGGGGGGGGTTGTTGGGGAAAGAGGTGATGTTTGTTTAAATAATTTTTTTTATTTTGTTTGTTTTGTTTTTGGGTGATGAGGGGGTTGATATATTTGAGTTAAAGTGTAGTGGGTTTGAGTTTAATTATTTTATAGCTTATTTTGAGTCCAATAACTTTTAACAACTTGTTTAAATTTCACACTTTAGCAAGCTTATTTGATGGCCTATTTTTAGCTCAAACTAGCACTTTACTGTTTTTGTTAAGTTTAGTGTAGGATAGCCTATTTTTTCATTGGCTTATTCATTGGGGGGGATTCATGGGGAGGGGGGGGGGGACTACGTTTTGGCGGTTTTATATGGGTTATTAGTTTTAGTTTGTGGTAGCTTAGTAGGATAATGTGTTAAATGTTTGCTTATTTCTCTTTTTCCTAGCTTATTTAAGTGCCACAGTTAAGCTTATTGGCCTTAAGCCTAGTTTTAGCTTTCTGTCCTCAATAAGCTTTTTAAGCTTATTTAGCTGTTACATTTAGCTTTTAGTGCTTATCTAGTTTAGGATTAAGTCCCCTTTAGCTTATTTTAGTCTTAGCTTAGCTTATTAGTCCAAACACATCCAAAAATGACTTAGTGGGAAAGATTTAGCTTAACTTGTTTTAAAAAGCAAACTGTCACACACACTATAAGCTGTTTTTCAGCTTATTTAGCTTTTTAAAAAATTGGTTAGTTTACAAAGTTGTTAAGCCCCAGGGGGGGGGGGAGGGGGGGGGGGGGGGCGGGGGGGTGGGGAGGGAATGGGACGGTGTGGGGCTTCACAAAGTTTTTTCCAAAAAAAAAAGAGGAAAAAGTACAAGAACTGGTGAGCAAAGACTCAGGGGGAGGGGGGGGGGGGGGGGGGGGGGAGCGCTGGGTACCGGGGGCGGGGGGGTCGGGGGTGGGGGGGGGGGGGTCCTCGATACATTCTCCCTTTTAAAACAAACTACATAACCCCGCTACCGCTGCGCCCTGGGACTTTTCTGTTAGATACCCAAGGTGCTTTGGTATTAAAGGTGGTTTTGGCTTTAAAGCTTAATAAGCTTAAACAACTTATTACTAACGGCTTATTAATAACACTAAAATTTTTGTTTCTTAAGATTTCTGTAGTAGGTCCATAGAATCAAGTATATTTAGTAAAAAACATTAGAATTATTAGACACAAAGGGGGGGGGAGGGGGGCGGGGAGGGGGGGGGGGAGTGGGGGGGGTTAAATATTTTTGTTGTGGGAAGGTGGGTGGTGGTGGGGGGGGGGGGGGGGGGGGGGATTTTCGTAAAAGTTTAATAATCATAAAAATTACAAAAATAATCAAAAAAATATATTTTTTTAGAAAATTTTCTTAATCATCTAGTTTGTAGAAAAAAATAAAACACATTTGCTCAGGGCTGGATTTTTACAACTTTTTACTTTTTAAAGAACGGTCCGGTTGCGGGATTTGTCTTATGACTCGAAAAAACTTCAAATCTACAGCTACTGAAGACTGCTGGTTTTAAGCCATGCAAGAAGAAATCCATGAATTTGATCGACTAGACGTATAGGAATTAGTACCACCTCCAGACAGTGCCATGATTATTGCTCTCAAGTGGATTTATAAGGTGAAACTTGACGAGTACGGTGATGTGTTGAAAAACAAGGCACGTCTTGTAGCAAAAGGATTTCGTCAAGAAGAAGGTCTAGATTTTGAAGAATTCTTCGCCCCGGTTGCTCGTCTTGAAGCAATCAGGATATTCATTGCCAATGCCGCCAGCAAAAACAAGACAGTTTATCAAATGGACGTGAAAACTGCATTCTTAAATGGCGAGCCCAAAGAAGAAGTCTATGTCCACCAACCGGAATGCTTTGTTGACCCAGAATGTCTACATCATGTCTATCGTCTAAAGAAAGCACTTTACGGGTTAAAACAGGCTCCCCGGGCATGGTATGACACTTTGTCAAAGTTTCTTCTAGCACAAGAATTCTCCTAGGGTGTCGTCGATCCAACCTTGTTCATTCGGAAAACAGGCAAACACACTATTCATGTTCAAATATATGTTGATGATATCATATTTGCCTCTACCGACCCCAAAGATTGTGACCGTTTTTCTAATGAAATGAGTTCTAAATTTCAAATGTCGATGATGGGTCAAATATCATTTTTCTTAGGCTTATAAATTTCTCAAAATCCTAGAGGCATTTTCATTAATCAATCTAAATATGCAAATGAAATTTTAAAGAAATTTGACCTTCATAAAAGTGACCCTGTTGACACTCCTATGGTAGAGCGAACAAAACGGAATAGGACCTCTCGGGATCCCCTGCTGGTCAGCCCCAAGTATCGCAGCATGATTGAGTCCCTGATGTATCTCACAGCAGTAGACCTGCCTTGTATTTGCGTGTGAATGTGTAGCTAGATATCAATCTAGGCCACGAAAATGCACATATGAGCCAGTTTTAAAGGGTCCTTTCGGTATCTCCAAGGATCCATCAATATGGGTCTTTGGTATCCGAAAGACACCGCCATGGCACTAACAGCATACGCAGATGCAGATCATGCAGGATGTCAGGACACTCGCAGAAGTACATCTGGCAGTGCTCAGTTCCTTGGTGATAAGTTAGTCAGCTGGTCATCAAAGAAGCAAACTAGCACGTCTATCTCGTCTACAGAAGCCGAATACATCGCGATGTCTGGTTTCTGTGCCCAATCCTATGGATGGGTCTCAATTAGTCAGATTATGGCATTGCATTACTATCGCCATCCCATATTGTACTGTGACAACAAGAGTGCCATAGCTCTTTGCTGCAACAACGTTCAGCACTCCAGGTCTAAACACATCGACATCCGACATCATTTCATCAGAGAACAAGTGGAAAAAGGAGTGGTAGAGTTGTATTTTGTGAGGACAGAGTATCAATTGGCAGATATTTTCACTAAGGCGCTGCCAAGAGAACGATTTGAATTCATTCTCCCAAGGCTAGGCATGAAGTGTATGAAGCCAGAGACACTCAAAAGTCTTCAGGATGAGTAACGGATTGGCTTCAAGTATCCTTTGTAAATATGTACATAC
>BQNB010004458.1:0-55056 GCA_026074375.1 Tanacetum coccineum | reverse complement strand
AAGTACGTTTTGAGGCGTTGGAGAAGCGATATAATACAACTTGCGTTAAGAATAAACACAAAGAGATATGGAGAGAAGTTGAGGTTCAAGTGTTTAAGCCTCCTTCATGGACATCAGAAAATGTGATTGAAGATATTGATGTAGTTGAACAAGCGACTAACGCTTCTTGAATTTTATACTTTGTTTAGATTTGGTTTTTTTCTATATTTTTGTTGTACCGTTGGAAAAGTGTTATGCGAATCTTAATCCAGCTATGTTTAATTGAATATTTTTTGTTTGATCTAGCATAATTAATATTCTTAACTGAATAAAAATGCAAGTTGTAAAGTTACATACTCAGAATCACATGTGATTTTACAATAATCACATGTGATTGTGAAACTTGTAAAACTTAATACAAAATCATATGTGATTCATAACTAAATCACATGTGATTTGTGAAAAAATCACATGTGATTTGTAAAAAAATCACATGTGATCTAGATATAAAAACTTTCCCAGGCTATAACATCATATTATGACATTTAGCAAAAAATAAATAAGAACAAAGATGTTAAAACACAGCAATCTCATTCCTCGGCATATAAATCGTTTACATTAGATCAAAACATACGATAACACTTCCAAATCGTAATCATATTCAAAATAGAAAGATTACAATATCATCACATTAAAAACGCTAACTCGACTGTTCTTTTTATTGTATACTTGCATGTTTCCAATTTCAGCAACCTTTTCCATGATGTTTGTGAGTACATTTGAAGTTCTTCGCCAATTTCAAAACTACAATAACCTCACGCACGCACCAATTTCACAATGAAATTTGTGATTATTTGCAAACAGAGAGCGTTTTACTTGATTTTGACTGTATGCATCAGTTGCTCTTCACAAATTTGATCAAGGATCTCCCATAATCGATTAATGGAATATGCGTTGTCAAAATTCACCACCAAAGTCACAGTAAGATATGAGACATGTAATGAACTGTTTAATGATACACATCAGGTTACTTGAATGCATATAAAATCTTGAATAAAAAAAATACATAATCGAGACTACTTTATCAGTACCTAAACAAACCCTGTGTTTCACTCTTGTCCATTGAGAAAAAGTATTTGATGAGATTATGAAATGTATAAAGTTTATCAGTATCTTTATGAATTATCAAAAAGAAAGGCTCCCCGAAATTTTGCACTTGCTGTAAACGGAAAAACACACTTTATACAGCCCACATACTAAACAACCAATGAACATCACTTAAAACAATGCCAATGCAAAAACTTAAGAACAATAACAGCTAGCATGAACAAAGATTGAATAAAACCAAAGCTAGCACTTCATTTCGGCGAGCACACAACATCAATCATAGGCATTTTGAAGTTTACGCTATCATGTATACTTAAAAATGGCATTCTCAGCAATGCAATCTATTCTTAACATCAGACAATCAATTCCATTCATTAAGACACTCAATGATGCTATAACCACTAACACACCTTAATTTGACGAACCCAATCAACATTTCGCAGGTTACATAAGAACACAAAATAGCAAACACACATCTGATGTTAAACACGAAAGATTTAAAAGCCAAAACACACTCTACTACTCATCACTCCATTTCCACAGCTGACTTTGAGGGGTCAAAGTCATGGCATCAACATATTAGCAGACTCTAAACACCCCAATTTACTCATCACAATCTCTAAGCTATAAATTTCCTGTGTAAAACAAACAATTAAAGCCTTCAAACAACAAAACCCCAAAAACTAATAACATTCGTCAGTTAAGCAAAAAAAAAACCAAAAACCTATCATGAACCATGTTGTCAAATCAAAAAATTGACAAGAATAATTCCAAATAAGCACAAATCAAGTAGTTTCGAGCAACAAACTACAACATTTAAACATTAAGAACAATTCATAATTAAAATCCCACCAAGAATTATAGTTGAATCGAAAAATTCAAAGTAAAAAACTAGGAAAGGAAATCCGCCTAGGTCGCATAGATATCATCGAACACTAGGTTTGCATCAATTTGTACAGCAGATGAAGGAATGTGATTTTCAAAGAAATTGGGTTTTTTTTAATTGGATGGTAGGGATTGGTGGGTCGGGAGGTGTGGGGGAGAAAAGACGACATCTACCTTGATGGTTAATGTCACAATTTTTTTTCTTTTTCTTTTTTTTAAATATGTATTTATCTCGGCTTTTGGATGATAGATAAATGAAGGGTGGGGATGGATTCACTCAGTCTATGCTAAACTTTTGCCATATGATTTATAAGTGTCTACTTCATTTTGTCAACATACTATACATCATTCACTGCATATACTAATTGCATGCAATATTGTTACCGAATCTCACAAAATACATGTATACAGCCGTACAAATTTGGCATTCAGATAGATACATTGGTTTGTAGTTGTTTAAAGTTGGCATATCTACGAAGTATTGTTTTTATAGCAGATCACATAAAAGATACTCTGCATTAGAGATGATTTTAGCATCGCTAACTCAAACATTAAAGGAATTATGATATTTAAATGCATAAAAAGTTATCATTGATGAAATCTCCACAACAAAGTCGAAGAAACTAGTGGCAGACCTACCATTGGATACAGTCTCCTAACCTAATGAAAGTTATCAATTGTAATTTTAATAATTTGTTATTAAGCAAACAGTTATCGGTTTTTCATCTATAAACAATACGTTTTCATCACTTCCAAGGTAGTAGTAAAAGAAACAATACTTAATAAACATGGCTTTATTTTTCCAACCATCAATCCCCAAACAATACTTGCCTCACTCCAATCACTAAAAGAAACATAAGTTTCCAACTTCATAATTAAATTTCATAAGAGTACTAGTGACTGGATCTTATAAAAGAACAGTAAAAGATGAATGACTATGCTTTTTTTCATATCAATTAAATGCCACGAAGCAAGGATTTCTCTCAATTGTGATTTTCATAATTTGATTGGTAAGGACTACTTTCATTTAATCCATATATATATTCAAATCTATCCCAAAAGAGAATAACTACAAACAAATAAACACGCTCCAACAAAAAGTCCATTGACGAAGCAAATATTATAAAAGAACAGAAAAAATGGATGACTGAAAACTAACTGAACAACAAATAAAAGGGTTACATGCTTAAACCATCGCATCAAATTCGAGACATAACTTTAAAAACACATTACAATCTCTTACAAAATAGTCATGCATTGCGAGCATGCAATTCAGACACTTAATGATTATAGCATTTATCACGCCAAAATGACAGCTTCGGCATATACCATCTGCTTGAGACCCTAGAGCAAGTGATACAGAGTGCTCGTGACCTTTGATATTATAAATTCCCCCAAACTTAATATTCAAATACTTATAAAGGCTTTTTACGTAACCGTTAATGGCTGCTTCGAAGTTAACTATTACCGGAGCACAGTGAGTATGTAAAGAGTAGAGACACACATGGCAATGATAGAACGAAATGTTTGGATTGAGCTTTTCCTCACAGACTTCACAAAAGTATTCACTTTTATGGTTCTCTACCGGACCGTAAGTCAACTTCATGGGATGCTTGTCCAACTTGTGATTTATAATACCAGGCAAGAATAAATCGACAGCTAAAAGATATTTCACTTCGAGAATACCAATACCAGTCCTCTTCTGCTACACATGGCTTTCGTATGCTCCCCTCACATCGTGAAAGAATGTGATTTGGGTGAGCTTCATGTGTAATTTCATCAGGGATGAATCCACAGTTAACATCAATGTAGTATTGACATTCGGTGCACCCGTGAGCGAACCCGTTGCAACGTAAATTGCAAATTTCACAATCGAAAATGCCGAATATATTTTTTGAAACTTTTGGAAGGAAAATGAGAGTGTGTGCGTGACCTGAGTAATTTAGCAATTCAGCAGCTAAACGAGTGCACCACTCATGAAGTACAAAGTCGCAACATTGGTCTTCGGTGGAGCATTTGTAAAAGGGGACATCCATGATTGGTCTCACAGACCCATTGCATAACAGCTCAATCCTTTTCATTGGGTTGTGACAAGATAATGAACTAACACCTGAAGAGGTTGCGCCTTTACTGTCTCTTGGAAGTTTTAATCCATTAATCTTTGTTAATAAATCCTGCAGCATGTTTTAGTCTGCACTTTTTTAAGTATGGGTCAAAAGCCCACAAAAACTGACCCAAACCCATTACAGGTTACATACGGTTATATTTAAGGAACAGATGTGTCGTTTGGCTTGTGTAAACCATCACAACCATTCACAAACACACCGATTCACTTTGTATATATAGATAGGATCTCTGTAAATCACATTAACCCTTATTCAGTTTTATATCAGATTATTTAAAGGGTTCATCCCATCTTCCTGTTTTTATTCTTGAATGATGTTATCATGATGCTTGTTTGATCATGCATATCGATCCTGGAAGTTGTACAAGACCTGTACATCACTGTCATTGGATTTTGTACCTACCAGACTTGGCACAAGCTGATGACTGATGTGGTTCAGGTTCATTTCATGTGTCTCAACAGTTGATCCCGATTCTTTGGAGAACCAGTGTTGCAGTATGCTGTAAGTTTGATCAGGGAATGGGAGATTGAGAAGATTAGGATGATCAGCATCTTTAAATTTTTTGATAGTTTTGCCTGTACCTGCAAAATTTTTAAAATAGGTTAATACTTAAGATGTTCATACATACATATCAAACAAAATTCCACTCAATGATTCGAAGAATGAGATATTTAGTATATTTATTTGAAAAGAAACGCCTTGTACGGAGAATCCTAGGTGCTGATTGCTATAAATCATTATAATGTACAAATGGGATTCGAGTAAGCATAAAAGAGATTTATATGTATTTTAATTACCTGCAGATAGGAAGATAGACATGAAGGGCTCATTTCTTGATGTTGCACAATCTAGATGCGCAAAGTACCTACAACTTTCACACTTATAACTCCTTAGACAATCAAGATCGAAGGGCGCACGACATATTTTACACGTAAAACTGGTACTCCATGGATTGGTATATTGGGAAGAATAAGAAATAATGAGTGGGTGAGTATGTTGGATTTGTAACTTTCTAGGGAGGAATGCACAATCAATATGGATGGCGTGGTCATAACATGTGGTACAATGATAGAAGATCCCCCTATGTTCTTTCCCACAAGCATCACAGTTACATGAAATTGGTTGAAACATAACAATAATTAGTGGGTGTGAGTGACTGGGATGATAGATGATATGATTTTCTCTTCCAGTCTTGGCACATTTTACATGTATGCTACTTTTATGTATCCATGGACAGATTGAACAATCGTAATACAAATCATCATGTATATCTCTACGACAAGCATAACAGAAACGATAATTAGTATGTCGCTGAATAAGGGTTAACTTATGAGTTGGACTATGGGATTTTAGTATTAACGTTGTGGGACGTGTCTTTGCACATAGTTTGTGGAGAACGTAATCACATGAATGGGTACACTTATAGTAATACCTATGGTACACGTTAATATCTTTTCCACACTCGTTACATGGAGTATTAAAATCCCATTTTATAACCTTATCCTCCTCCTCGTCATCACTATATTCTTGATAGTCTGGATAACAAGGCTGCAAATCCACGAGTTGAAGCGGATGCTCATGTTGTATCAGTGTAATAATATTTTCAGGGTTTTGAAGTTTGGGATGGGACTCCATGTATCAGTTGGGGTGGATTGAAAACAAAAATAAAATGAAGACAAATAAAGATGGCGAGGAGATAGGTCAATAAGATGGGTTGAAATGAGTCAAATATAGATTAGATTATATAAGCAGTTTATCCATTTACAATGCATGGGTAAAAAGGGATATATGCGAATCGTGTTGAGTTTACAGAATCTATATAACAGAGTTTTGTTTTCTTCACAATAACTATTTATGTTGTTTCCCAATATGATTAAGGTGTATAAAGATAAAATGGTTGATATGGCAGCTCTTGGCCTCTTGCAATACAAAATTACAAATTGCAGTAATAAGTGGTTGCAAAACTAGCAATTTTAGAAAAGAAAATAATTTTCATTTATAATGAATATATGTGTCATCTTTTTTTGGTTTTCTAGAAAAAGAGTCAATAAAGAATGAGTATGTTTAATGAGCAAAATCAACGTTAAAGATTATCATAAAAAAATAGATAGTATATATGTGAAATGATGAGTTAATTATGCGTCTCTTTAAACATGTATTTTAGTCATTACTTATGTAATGTATTCCAATGCAAATTAAAGAATTTATATATCAAAAAGTGTATAATTGTGTTTAAAACTCTCAAAATAATAAAACTATAGTTATTAATATAACTTTGTTAAAAAATGGTTACAACATAAATCGTTAAATTAATTAATAGTTTAATTATGTTTTAATACTCAAACTTTTATTATTTGTCGATATAAACGTCTCTATGCGCGAATATTTGTCTAATATTAGGCTACATGTAAGTGGATACTTGTGATGCTGCTAGTACCTGTGCATGAGAAGTGAGATGCGAATCAAATGCTACTTCTAAAACTATAATGTCAAAATAACTCATTTATAAATAATATGCTAGACTCACACCTTTTGAGAATTCTAACACGTTTGAAAGTCTTTTTGAATATATATTTGCTCAATTTCTAACTGACCTTTTCATAACAAATATGTCAAAACTGTCATCTCGAAATTAAGTATATAATAGTTTGATATATATATTTCTGATAACATAAAGCTACAAAAATACTTAACTGTTTTTGCAAGGTAAGAATATACAAGTTTGTTTTGTTTTTCCTTCTTTATTCTACATGTATTACCATTTACTCTTTATTAGCTTTAACGTTAACTTTAACTTTATATTTTACTTTAAAAAAAGTGAGTAGTGAGAAATACTGGTGATGTTGATGTGCTTGTTTTATGTTATCTTATTCTCTTTTTCAAATTGTTAGTTACTTTAGCAACTTCAAATATTATACAGTTGACTTACTCATAAATAAATGCCATACTCATCTCAAATTTAATTATAACAAGGTTTTAAGCTCGCACTTTATTGTGAGTGTTTAAAATCGTCGAATTCAATCATTACGTATGTGTCAGATCCTTTCCTTTCATTAAATAACTTCGAGAGCAATGCGTATTGAGTGACCAACTCAATAATATGTTAGCAGATGCAGAATACTACTTTCCTAACCGTCACTTGGCTTATAATCGTGTAAGAATCTAACGTCTCTACATATTTGGCTATACATACACTATACTAATATTGCCAATTTTCGTTAAGTACAATCTCAGGCAAGGTTATAAATAGCATGAGGCGTGGCGGCATGGCCAAGCCTCACGCCTTTGCGAGACATGGCGAGTCATGGCGTTTTTAAGGCGTGACTTAAAGCGACACAAAATATGAAAATATTTATAAATTTATATATTTATATTATATTACAAATATATTGAGTTTATAAAAAGTGTCATACATAAGAAATAAAGTCAAGAAACTATATTTGCATGTAATCTTTTTCATTTCTATATAAAAATACGATTTTTATCGAAATTGAATTCAAAAAAGCCTCCACGCATCACGTTTTATCGCGTCTTATCATGTTTTTTCACTCCTCATCTCACGTCAAGCCTTAAGCCCAAGCCTTGGTCTATTGCGTGGCGTGGAGGTCACGCCTCGCGCCTTTGCGGCGCCATGACGCGCCTTTTAGAACCATGATCTCAGGCTATTAATAAAATTCTCTTAATAGTTCATATCAAATAACAACATATATACTTGCTATACATATCATCTCAACAATATCCGAACCTCATCTACATCCGAAGCAGTGGTGCTTTGTACACTATTTGGTCTTCCCAAAAAAAAGTTTCGGACATTATATGATCTTTTAGCAGTTGGCTAAACATGTAGTAAAATGCTCGTACTAACTCCGCGTTTCATTAGAGATTTATAATTCGTACTTATTCCCAAAAGCTATCAGCTGCAATATCGAGTATAACCTCACCTTGACGTTTTTCTAGCCTATAACATAAAACTCGACTTCTCCGGATTTCCATTGTTTAAAAGCACTTGAAATTCTACTCTACTAAGTATATTTTTCGTCCTCTTCGATGAGACCCTGAAACAAAATGCTTAATTATTTTACACGTCCGACTCAAGATTATACAACTAATTAGTGTCGCTTTGCAAAGAAATCATGAATGCTTAAGCCTAACCTTCGAATCCGCTTGATAACTATTGTAGATATTTGTAAGATATATTCTACACAAATAACTACGGAACTTATGTATGCAAAATAAAGTAAAGCATATTCACATTTCATAGCACAATAACATATATTCAGCCACATTTGATTCAAAAAAAAAAGTAGGAAACTTGTTTGGCCGTAAATTTTTTTTCTAAGAAAGTGTGGTTTCTTACTTGGTGTTTTAAAGACGCAACTCGTGAGTTGCACCATTGACATCTTGTTCTGCACAATTTAAATCAACACCTGCATAAAGAAAATGCACTCAGTTACATATACATCAGCTACCAGATACTAAAACTCGACAACATAAATTTCATATGGCAATTCTAAAAAGTCATATCAGAGAAGTTTTACGTAACCACTATATTGCTTTATTTTAATTATAAGAGTATACTCTTATCTGTAAATAGTTTCAATGTCTTTAGTTACTACGATATCTACAAATTATGGACTATTTCATAAACCTAGTATCACGAAGGTCTAAAAAACTAAAATTATAACTTGCAAAAACAAACATATGTCCCACATTAAGGTGTTTGTTTTTCCTTATTTGATTGGCTTATAATCTTACTAATAAATTCAAATTAAATAAGCTCATTTATAGGCGGTGTTTGGATTAACTTATTTTATCACATAGCCAAATCTGAAACGGCCAAAAAGGTTTCTTTTTGTAGTTTAATACCATAACACTCTGAGCTAATGGCTTAGGCCATAAGCTGAACCTTATAAGCCATAAAAAGAATAAGCTTCACAGCTTTTACAGATTTTAAATAGGCCATAAAATAAGGTAATCCAAACACCCTGCTAAGAAAAGTTACAAAAAAGTAACTTATAAATAAATAGAAAACATAACGAATATAGTATGTCATAAGTATGCACATTTTCAGGTGTCATGATATACGAATGGTCTAAAAGTAGTTTGAAATACCTATGAGTATCGGATATCTTACATCTGCTCTTGGTTCAATCCATTATATGCGGCAAACTTAGCTCAATCTCCTTTTCGTTTTTCTTGTAGCCAATCACTTCAGGTCACTTCAAACTCAGTTATCTTTATTATGGGAAAATAGTATCAGCCTTCAACTTCTCTCTAAACCTATAAGCTGGAACTCTAGCATTTACATACACCTGCAAAAGAGACTAACACTGGTCAAATAAAACTGTTCATGTTGTTGCACACACACACGTAAAATATATGCAGCAAGCGCATAAAGAGGGGAACATCAAAACACCATTTGCAATGAAAACAACAAACAAACCCATGGTTATCTGAAAACCCTAAACAAATATGACCCATTGAAGGGAATTTATTCACTTCATTTGGTAGTGTGGTCTACTGATTTTCATTATCTAGTTAAAGAGTTAAATTACATTCATCATATCAGTTATTCATTTGTTTAAGGGAATGTTTGGGTAATGCTTATATGAAATAGCTTATACTGTTTCAGCAAGAATTTTCTTTTGCTTTCTGAGAACGTAGAGAACACTTTTAATTAGCTTCTAATTTAAACCTCATATAAACATATAAAGTCATATAATGCATAGCATAAACATGTCAGAAATAAAACATTATTTTTGGAATGATAAACAACCAGAGCTCAGATCGAGCCTCTCCATTCCCATGTATAATAATCCATACCTGAAAATCACAGGTGATCGAACACATTCCACCACTTCTCTGTTCATTCCCAATACTGATCGAGAAATCACCACCAAGCTGATTAAACAGACACATTCCCAAAACAAACACCAATTTAATTCCACTATCAAAAGATTGTCATGGGTACAAACTAATCTAATCGGTAAGACTTGCCCTGCCAAATGTCAGGTCTAGTATACATTATCAAAACGAATGCACAAAATGATCATCATGACTGGTGTTTCCTTGGTACTCCTATTTAACCTCAAATATGTATGAAATGATGATGAGAGATGTGTCTATGAGGCCCAGATATGCTAGGAATCAAAAAAGCGGATACATTTTCCATGACTGCAAACCTAACAGGTTGCCCCGCCAAGAAGCAAACAATCACGAATTTGATCGAACCTGCTCAAATTCATCACGGCCATTTATAATTGATAGGAATTGATAGAGAGATTAACGTTGCAATCGATACAGCTAAAGACACCGCAAAAGCGTGTGTTGTATTTAAATTAAAATGTAAGGATATGCCCGACACAATACACATTAAAGAGGATAAACTCGCCATGGCAGCAAGCCTAAAAGGTTTCCCCACCAAGATATGGGTAATCATAGCCTAGGATGCACGGAAACTCCGCCGGGATGCCGTATGACGTTTCTGAAACGCGGGGAAATGGGGAAACACCGGCAAACGTCGGAAAACGCGGGGAAACGTCCGCAGGAAAAGTGGAAATGTTTCTACAATTAGGGTACGCGGATCCTTACTTGAGAAACGTTTAGGGAAACATTTATGGCCCAAAAACCTACGTTTCCTATGGCCCGTTAACTAAAAGTCTTTTATTTTAATTAACCTATCTAATTAGAAGACAAATCATTTCATAACTCACGACTCATCATCTTTTCAAACCCTCCAAACTCATAAACTGCTTATAAGCCCTCTTATTGTGCTTTTGGTGCCGAAAAGTGAAAACTTAGCAATTGTATGATCTATCAATTAATATCAAGTATTTTAGGTTTCTTATTTATAAGTTTTTTTCTTCGAGGATTCCACAACTAATTGATGTTTTTTACTTAAATATTTTTTTGGAAAGACAATTTGATGGTTAAGAGTTTTCAATTGATGATTATGAGTAATATTTGTTTGGATTTTTGAATATTTTGTAGAATTTTTTTGTTTAACAATTTGTCATATATTAAAATATTATAAAACACTTAGACGTTTCCCCGCCGTACCCGTTTCTTAAATATTAGAATGTTGCCGTTTCCTGGTACTCGTACTTGTCCCCGTCCCCATCCCTGTTTTCGTCCTCGTGCAATTTAGATCACAGCTTTAACGACACCTCTAAAATGGACCCCGGGTTTGGCGGGTTTTAGCCTGTCGGGTTCAGGCAAGAGTTCTGACGGGTGGGTGACATATCCGGTTAGTCGACCCAAAAGCATTTAATGCCAAAACGCTGCCATTTATATATTCGTATTCGTAAACATAGAATGAAATGAAACACCCGTCGTTGCTGCAACCACACTACGAGTGTGGTTGCCCCGCCATGAAACGTGCGTCCGTAAAATGCAGAAAAATATCAGCATCGCACGTTATGTAACCGACAACGTCTAAATGTCTTAGTTATTTTTTTATCTTTTCTTTTCACATGTCTTCAATATCATGAGAAAGAAGATACCTGAATTGCATTAAGCATTTTGGAATGGTAAACAGCCAGAGCTCAGATCGAGCCTCCCAATTTCCAAGTATAATAATCCATACCTAAAAATCACAGGTTATCGAACACATTCCACCACTTCTCCGTTCAATTCCAATACTACTCGAGAAATCACCACCAAGCTGATGCTGATTAAACAAACACATCCCCAAAACAAACCAATTTAATTCCACTATCAAAAGATTGTCATGGGCACAAACTGACCTAATTGGTAAGACTTGCCCTACCAAATGTCAGGTCTAGTATACATTATCAAAATAAATGCACAAAATGATCATCATGACCGGTGTTTCCTTAGTACTCCTATTTAACCTCAAGTAGGTATAAAATGATGATGAGAGACGTGTCTATGAGGCTCATACATTTTCCATGGCTGCAAACCTAATAGGTTGCCTCGCCAAGAAGCAGACAATCATGACTTTGATCGAACCTGCTCAAATTCATCACGGCCATTTATAATTGACAGGAATTGATAAAGAGATTAATGTTGCAATCGATACAGCTACAGATACCACAAATCATATGTTGTATTCAAATTAAAATGTGAGGATACACCCGACATAATACACATTAAAGAGGATAGACCCGCCATGGCAGCAAGCTTAAAAGGTTGCCCCGTAAAGATACAGGTAATCACAACTTTAACGGTACCTCTAAAAGGACAGTGTGTCTCAGATCTCAGCTTTAACACACCTCTTCTTCATAGCCTTTCAGATTCATCATAGCCATTGACAATCAATATCACCATAATTCTCATGAAATAGAAACTGATCAAAAATGCACCAATCACAATAGCTATCACCATGATTCTTATCGCATGCCTTTCACATAGAACGTGCCTTATATCCAAGGCTCAGATTATACATAGCCTTTCACAATCTCTGATGAAATATAAGGCACATATCTCATGAAACCCGGGTAAAAGATACTTCGAGCCGTCATGGCTGCAAATACGTTCTCGTGCTGCCCTGCTAAGATACGACTCAATTTCAACTTGTTGGCTTATTTTATAGCCTATGAGGCTATCACCATCATCACACACCTGTCACTATCATCGCACGCTGTGGATAGCAGCAACGAAAGAAACGGTGACATCGAAGGAGCATAAGCCGAAAGTATAAGCAAGTCAGAACCATAAATCGTGATTCTAAGCAGTAACAACAACAATCTCAGAACCAATATCACAGCTCAGTGGTATCTAATCAATCATAATTTTAATCACAAATAAAGCCAAACAACCCTTTTTAGAAACATAAAAAACATAAACCCAAAAGATCATGAAATCAAACAGTAATAGTTATATACCTTCTTTATTTCAAGCTTAATAAGGCCAAAAAATAGTCACCAACCAAACACTCAATAATAATTCCAATACCGAAACCATCATCACCAAACAAACCCTAGCTCATCTCTTATTGCAGTAACAAAGAAAAAAGCATGATCAAAACCAACTCCATTAGATTTCAAATTAGCGACAAAAGAGTAGACCATAAGTTTTAAAACCTTAAGAAGCAAAGATGAATCATATTATCATCGATGAGATCTGATTTCATGAGAGAGAGCAAGAAAGATTGAGAGAGGTGTGTGTTGAGATCCGTTATCAAAGAGAGATAAGAGGTGTGTGTGTACACGTGTGTGTTTTTTAGTTTTCGTTTACTATGATGGAACATGTATGGGGTACGTGGCAATAATGGAATATAATAATGAGTTGGACCCTGGGTTTTAGCCTGGCGTGTTTTCAGGCGAGAGTTCCGACGAGTGGGTTACATCTTCGGCGGGTCGACCCAACAGCATTTAATGCCAAAATGTTGCCTTTTAATTAAAGTTATAATGATGTATTACGATCCGTGCGATGTACGTGTTTTATTTTTTGATAAAAATTTATAATTTCGTTTATGTGTAAAGCTCAACTTTTTTTATCGGCTATTATAATTAACAAACGGCTTCGAGAAATAGAAAATAACAAAGTAATACTAATAAACTACATTTTTTTAAGGCCATAAATTCTTTTTTTTGGTAAAGGGTTTCCCTGGTAAATAGAACTATAATATCAAAATAACTCATTTATAAATAATATGCTAGACTCACACCTTTTGAGAATTCTAACACGTTTGAAAGTCTTTTTGAATATATATTTCAAGGCCATAATATCTAAAAGCCCAAAAAATGATAAAAACGACCGTACTTATTAAACAGTTAACATTGACGTGAATAATGGCTGCATGTGTTGGCAATTTTCATCTAAATGTTTTTCATGATGTGTTATCATCTTTGTGTGTGAAAACCTTCTTGCAATACATGAAGCCTTATTGTCTAATTATTTTCTTTGTTGTTCAATGTACAACAGACCTGTGCGATTTACACATTTGTATTATTGTTTGCTACGTAATGTTTAGCGTAAAGGTTCAAAGTATAAATTAAACGATGTATTTTAATAAAACATGCATCGTTAATTCTTATCAAAATAGTTAAAAACGAGGCGAGTAAAACTCAATTCTAACATGACCATTTAGTGTTAAACCCAAGATTGAGTTATTTAATTTGCAAACCGTTATAGTTTAATCTCCAAAAATAATCGATAAATTTAAACAGAAACAACCACAAATGAAATCTAAACTTATACAACTCTATAAAATATGCAACTTTCACACGCAAACTCACCAACATATCAACACGACATTGTTTTATAAATTAAACGACTCTTAAAGTCATCTTCCTCATCCACACATCTCGAACAACTAGAGGCATCTAGGAGGTTGATAACGCTCCAAATATACATAAAATAATCCCCGAAAATAGGTAAAATATATGCACTAACGCATGAAATATTACAAAGATAGTTGTTTGCTTGTGTGTATATCATTTCAAGACCAAAAGTAAAGGAAATGACTAACATGCAAAGAAATTCAGTTAATTACACTAACGGACGTCATAAGAAGGATCTAGAAAATGAAATCAATGAAGAGTTAATGTTCTGGCCAAAATGTGTGCCGCACTTGCCCACTGTGCGCCGCACTTGACAACGAATTTATGAGGATTTATTGATTACCATAGTACGTCGCACAATTTATATTGTGTGGCGCACTTTCCTGATAGTTACGCAGAAATCATTATTAGTGCCATTACTATGCAACCTTTAGCTTGCCCAACTCTTCCAACTGATGATGGGCATTCACCTATAAATAGAGGACGAAAATTGCTGCTCAAAGCATCCCTTGAAGCATTCTTCTCATCCCACTACATCTATAATCACTTCTTAATAGTTAGAAAAGTTGTTCTAGGCGAATTGTTGAAGAACCACCTTGTTCTTCATCATATTCTGGGTTATAATCAAATGAAGTTGTTATTTGATCTCAGAAGGTTGTGTTAAGAAGTTGTTTAATGGTTATATTTGAAATTCCAAGTTGTTATAATATCCATTTGAAAGAAGGTTCTTGTAAGCAGTGAAGTAATTGCTATTGAGTTTGGTATAAACAAGTTTCTCTACTTTTATATTATGAATTCTGAATTGATAATGCTTGTTATGTGTTTTGAATCTATGAATATGGAGTAGCTTAACATGTTTGTTTAGGGATCATGAGGTAATTATGTATTAAACTTGGATAAACTAGTGAATTTTTGGAAACTATCAATATGAACTTGATGTTTTTACACTTGGACTTATTATCATCATTTGATCATCATACTAGATATTGGCGGCATAGTCAACACTCTGGAGAGACTTTTCTTGATGGGTTTTGTCACCAAACCTTCCGTGCTGCAAGATCCGATGTTATGAGAAACGCAGAAAGTGATAGTGATGACGAGGAAGATTACCAGATCCAGAGCAATAAGTTTGGAGCACCGATATATGGACCAAAGCCTGCACCGTACTTGAACTGTAACAATCCAACTGAGCGATCATTAGCTATACAAACCGTAACTAACCCATTCTGGAAAATTAGTGTTTGGAAGAAGGAAGTTAGTTTCCTTGGCTCGTTACCAGTACCATTAAAGCACGTTAACTGGAAGCCTGATTATAAGGGTTCGTATACTAAAGAAGAAAAAACGACAGGGCAATGGCGAACTGAGATAAGGTTAACTGATCCATACGGAAATATTTACCTACAGGGATTCATAACGAAGAAAACGAACATGAAGTTATCAAAATACCACAAGTTGAGTGACATCATGTCACCCAACTGGTTTATGGAATAAAGAAATGGAACAAGTTAGAATAAAGGAGTAGCTATGTACTCTTGTTTTTACTTTTTATATTATGTTTTAAAAATAAATCATTTGTATAAATCCATAATGGATTACATTTGATGTACGGATATTAATCCGATATGTGATAGTTATTAATATCAAGTATATGATGGATTGAAATTATGTAGTGTGCAATATAAGTTTGTATAAAGAAAAAAAATAAAAAAAATTCTAAAAAAGGATAAGCATGCCGCACTTCAGGGAAGTGCGCTACACTTTTGAGCGGTTTCCATAGATAAGACTTACCAAACATGACTCTAAATCATTATATAAACACACATCACTTACCAAAACTGCCAAGGTTCTCACAAAAACAAAGAAAAAGTTTTCAAGAATCAATCCATCAATCATTTAATCATGCCTAGGGTATGGTTATATCATTCCTTAAACTTATTTATTATCAATTTGTTTTAATTTCTTGTCATTTAGGGTTTATAATAATTAGATTAGGAAAACTAAATTTGCGTTTCATATGAACAATTAACCCTTTGAATTAGGATATTTAGAAGTTATTTAATGCATGCATGCTTGATAACGATTAATCAAAAAAATACTATTCATATTATGAATTTACATTTAAAAATAAATTGTTTGCAGATCATAAAAATTTTCATCAGCCGAGGAAGTACGCCGGTTTTGTCCCAAAACCGCCGCACTTTGCTCATTTTCCAGGAAGTACGTCGCACTTCAAGGAAGTACGTCGCACTTCAGGGAAGTGCGTCGCACATTTTACATCAGAATGTTTTAAAAACCATCAAAACCATGACCATTTATACCAAATCATTTCTAACATAACTATAACTTTATTGTTGATTGTTTTTAATGTATAGACTATGGGAACACACGATGATGAGGCCGGATCATCACGATCTAAACGCTCTAGACAATATGAAACCGTGGAAGAGGTATTGCTTCCACAAGTTCACCATGAGTTCTTGCTATGGGAAGGATGTAACAAAGATTCAAAGTCTAGGTACAACACTAGATTGGCCTAATTGCTTCCTAGACACATTTACTCGCCTTGTATCGTAAACTGGGATGTGCTGAACTGAATGGATTATGATGGAGAAATTGATGACATGTTAAGAATTAGGTTGCGTAAAGCTGGATCAAATGAAGAGATATTTACTTCGGTGGCCTGGATTAAAGCTTTTAATATCAATAAACCAATTTATCCAGAGCTTTGCCACGAGTTTTATTCGACTTATGAATTTAACGAAGTTTGTGCTGATGATGAATTGCAAACCAAGAAGATCATCAAGTTTAGACTTGGTGGACGTGCTCATAGTTTGACCTTGTTGGAATTTGCTCAAAGGTTGGGACTATACCAAGCGGTTGAGCTTGAGGAGGAAGGTTTTAATGTTTACTTTGAAGGCGGTTTGCGTAGTGATGAACATTTTAACGCTTAGGATTATTGGTTAACCATTAGTCGTGAGGAAAACCTTGGTTTATCTAGGAGTCACACTTCTACTATCAAGAAACCAATTTTGAGGGTGATTCACAAGATGATCACTTTTGGTTTGTGTCAAAGGACGAATGGGTATGATAAGGTTCAGAAGAATGATTTGTGGCTCTTGAATATGTTTGATGCTATACACCAAAATGGGTATGCAAATGTAGCTTGGGTGATTGCAAGATGGATGAAGTGGAAAGGAGCTGAAACTCAAAAAGAAAGTCAAATTTGCTATGGACAGTTTATCTCAAAGATTGCTAGGAAGTGCAGGGTGTTGACAGAGGATGTAGTGAGGAGTTTAAGTGCCCTAATTTATTGTAGAGATCTGGATACAACTACACTTAGAGATTTGATCGATTCTGATGGTAAACTTATTCCCGAGGATCCACAGTCGGGTGTACCAAGAGCTGGTATTCCTAGACCTCCGAGAGAATCTATGCATGATTTGTATGATAGGATGGGTAGGATGGAGATACGCCAAGAGGCGATAGAGCGGATGAAGTATAGGCAGTCATATCACTGGGACAGGTACCAGGGAGTACTAGAACATATGGCTGGGGTTTACATTGTTCCAATGCAAGGAGCCTACAACCCACCTGGTTATGCTCAGTCGTAGTATGACCAATATTATTAGCAGTACCCACCTTCGCCACCACAGTACCAGCAGCAGCAGCAGGATGATGATGAGCAGTATCGAGACGACACAAGTTGGTAGTATGACCGCATGTTTCGGGTCACTTGTGTTCTGAAAACAATTCTCTAAAACAATTATTATTATTATTATGGTGTGTAAAATGCCTATGTTGGCATTAAAACAATAATATCATACTTTCTATTAATAATTAATTAGGATTATTGTTATTATTTGTTTGCGAAATGTTTATCTTTGCAACAGGAAAAAGAAAAAGAGAAGGACGCATGACGTGAACCAAAGATTCAGAATTTCAATTGAAAAGTATTATTTCACTTTCTCATTTTATCTTTCTCTATAATATTTTTACATTGAGGACAATGCTCATATTAAGTATGGGGGGAGATAAACTGGAAAAGTAAAAAAAGGTTTAACAAGTTAAAAGAAAATCTTTTGAAAAATAATATTTTATTGATCACATATAAGCAATTTGACTCTGGATTGATAACATTACTAGCATATTTATACCACCCATAAAAATTGTGAGGATTAGATTTTAAGAATTCAGGTATCCATCTTTGATACCTAAGATGATTTTTATCTTTAGCTTTCTCAAGTTAAGGTGTGAGCAATTGCAAATATCTCATCCGTCGTTACGGTTGTGTATATGTAGTTTTGTCCCCTATTCTGGAGCATTGGTATCGATTTAAAATTATATGAGTGTGCCGATGATTTGTTAATTCTAGAACTTGTGCTTGAAATCTTTATGAGACCGCAGTAGGAACGCGTTTACGTGTTATAAACATTTTACTAATTAAAAGGTGATAAGAGTATAAATATAAGTAAACAATAATTTTGTTCAAAAAGATTGCTAATAAAATTGTTTGAAATTTTATCCTTACGAATTGAGGAACGTAAATGTTGGTATTGCTGTTTAATTGAAGTGCGAAGGTTACAAACTTCTAAGTTCGTTTGAAGTAGTGTGCTTATCCTAAGTATGAGGGGAAAGCAAGTTTCCCCCAAGTTAAAGATAAGGCAAGAAAGAAAGCCACAGTTCAAAAAAAAGAAAAAAAAGAATGATGTGAAGAATTAATTGGTTACATTACGGATACGGTGAATTATGATTTTATTACAAACCCTTTTTCAACAAATAATAAATAATATCACTAAATACATTACCTCTTTTGATGTTTATGTTTGGTGCTTATGCCATGTCGGTGAAGTTTAGTTTCTTGTACAAGCCTATGGTAATATGAACATCTTATGACTGCGCGTATGAGTGACTTCCATTTACTATCCATTTTACTAAATTGAGCGAGTGAAAAAAAAACTTATCTATAAAAATTCGTGAGTTGTTTTGTCACGTTATCTATGCTTGTGATCATTAATTTGTTTTGTTAAAACGAAATACTTTCGCTTTGATTGCTTGAGGGCAAGCAATAAGCTAAGTATGGAGGGATTTGATAACGCTCCAAATATACATAAAATATTCCCCGAAAATACATGATTAAAGATATGCAATAACGCAAAGAATTATTTCAAGTTAGTTGTTTGTTTGTGTGTATCATTTCAGGACCAAAAGTAAAGGAAAGGACTAATGATACAAAGAAATCCAATTAATTACACTAACAAACGTCATAAGAAGGATCTAGAAAATGAAATCAATGAAGAGTTAATGTTCTAGCCAAAATGTGCACCGCACTTTCCAGTTACACAAAAATCATTATTAGTGTCATTACTATGCAACCTTTGGCTTGCCCAACTCTTCCAACTGATGATGGGCATTCACCTATAAATAAAGGACGAAAATTGCTCCTCAAAGCATCCCTCGAAGCATTCTTCTCATCCCACTACATCTATAATCACTTCTCATTAGTTAGAAAAGTTGTTCTAGGCAAATTGTTGAAGAACCACCTTGTTCTTTATTATATTCCTGGTTATAATGGAAGGAAGTTGTTATTTGATCTCAGAAGGTTATGTTAAGAAGTTGTTATAGTGGTTATAGTTGAAATTCCAAGTTGTTATAATATCCATTTGAAAGAAGGTTCTTATAAGCAGTGAAGTAATTGCTATTGAGTTTGGTATAAACACGTTTTCTCTACTTTTATATTTTGAATTCTGAATAGATAATGCTTTGTTATGTGTTTTGGAATCTATGACATATGGAGTATCTTAAACAGTGTTTGTTTGGGATATGAGGAATTATAGATTAAACTTAGATAAACTAGTGAATTTTTGGAAACTATCAATATGAACTTGATATTTTTACACTTGGACTTATTAATCATCATTTGATCATATTACTAATCCGGATATAGGTAGAAAGACTCCGACTATATGCTTGGTTTCCAAATTGTTTGTATATGACAACTAGATGTTAGCCTTATGAGGATTGGCTAATAAAATGATCATTAACTAATGGTAAAAAGGTTTAACGATTGACCTCATGTCTAACGAACTTGGTCAAGAAAGTTCATATTCCTATTTCCCAAACTTGAATCAAACTTAAAGCATTTTTATAATCAAAAGTAAAAGGCCGAATAGGGATTTTGATTATATTTTATAGTCAATCCTTTTCAGTAAACTACCCGTTTCTTTAATCGATTATACTATAATTCTTGACTCCATTATCCATCCAAGTTTATATATAGTTGTTCTCATTCCCTAAACAAACATCATTTAATATCTTGAATTACCTTGAAATCTTTAGATCGTGACAATCTATAATATTTACCCTTTTTTGTAATATAATCGACCCTTCCTAAGAATTGCCAATCCCGTAGAATGTAGAATGACTGGTCTTCCCTAAACCTATTCTTAAAAGGGGGGGCCCCCCCATCCTCCCCCCTCCCCGTATTACCTTTACCGTGTGTTAGTAAGGAAATTGCGCTAAAACTTTGTAATATAAATTTAAGCCTTTTATAACAATCGAGGTAAAATTTTAAATATCATCCTAATCTTTCTCATCCCCACTGCATAGCCTTTTGACTTTTTTACAGTCTCTAATTTCAAGATCCTAAACAACTGCAAATCAAGAGTAATAGGAAAATATTGTTAGGAAACTAATTAGGTCGAAGTAATTGTGTCGCCACTCAAACCCACATCCATATAAATCAAAGCTATCAGAACATTTGTGCGAAGCATCTTCTATGAAATCTAATGTGTATTATTATGGTTGCTAAGATTTTTGCACAAGACCATGACATGTAATTTATGGGAGACATGTAATTTATGGGATGCAAGTTACTGCTTATGTATCGGTCAATAACATCATTTACATCTCATTTTCTATAGACCATGACGAATATGTGTCCCTCACATCCACATCCAGCTCATCCTAAAAAAAGTAAGCTTTCTTTTATGTGGTTTGGTTTGACATAGTGTGGTTATTTCCAGCGATGCCGATCTCATATATGAATTGGAAGGTGTGGTAAGTTAAAGAAAGAGATAAGGTTATTTATAAGATTTTTGGTAAAACATGTAACTTATGAATGATTAAATGATGATTAATGCTCTTATTAGTCTTGACTTAATGCATGCGGTTATTGGAATTCAAATTCATTTAGATGGAATCGTGTATATTATCATCATATATACTATAAGATTTAGTCTTATTATTTAATGTGGAGTATTAATGATTTCATGACTTCAAGTATATGTGATTCCTTTCTTTCATATTAAGTCTCTTCTTACAATTCATCCTCCTTTAAAAGTTTAACAAAAGAAGAAGGTTACTATATGGTTTCATTTGCTTATAATGAACAACATTTATTAGCTTTTAAACTTAGGGTTACCAATGAAAAACCACAAAAAGAAAAAGCTGCAATAAACCCGCATACAATACCAGAAAAAATTTCAGATTAATTCATGCTAAACATTGGAATTCTAGGAAGAACTGTAGGTATGTGTTTTTATTAGATTCTGATTTTTTATTTTGGGGGAAAATGATTTTTATCATATGTTATTTTTTTCAGAAACTTCTTAGTTCTAAATCATATCAATCTTTATTTACATATATATTGTTTAATGAGGCTTTTGTGGTTGTGGGGATGAGTAATCAGACGATTCATGGGGGCGACAACTTTTATTTTAGGTAAATTTATGATAACCCTTTGCTGGTATTGTTAATACATTGTGGGTTTTGTGGGTTTTTAGAAGGGTGTTTGGAAATTTAATCTTTTTGTTGCTTCCTTATTTGTGTATTAGGTGTCCTCAAACTAAACCCTTTGATCAATTACTCACCCATTTCTTTATCTAAAAGAAACCTCTAAAATTGTTGTGAGATGAGTAAGCAGAAAACGATTCGGGTGTTTTTTGATACCAATATCTCTGATAAGTTCTTCACTTTTTTTTCCTGCCAAAAACTGTTTATGGTAGCTGATATGTGGCTTATTAGTCATCTATTTTTATTTTGATTAACATTGAACAAAATTACGTGGCCGTGAATAATGGTGATGTTGGATGTTTGTGAGTTAGATTTTTACTGATGGGAGTTGTAGGTGTTTATGTGTTACGTAAGATAGGTACCAAATTCATATAAAAATGGAATTTTGGAATTAGGGATTTGTCAAAATTTAGGGGTTTGATTAATTTCAGGCTCTTTTTTATAAATTTTATAGGGCCTTTTTTATAACACATGTAATTAGAAACTAGAGAGTTGACTGTATAAATGGCAAGGTCACATTTTCTACATATCAGAGCCCTATCTTCCAGACAAAAGCAGTGGCCATCTGTTTTCTGCATCATAGAATGTCTTTAAGCTTTATACATGAATGAACCGACATAAAAGAAAATACCATCCAAACTGATAACTTAAGTTTAGTGTATGCAATACTGAATATTACTCTTGTTGTAAAGCTTCTTATTATAATTTTATATCAACATCTTTTAAGGTTGTTTTATTTTTGTTGTTACAGCCATTGCCTAAAACCAGAATCCCACATGTGACCAGAGTCCCTTATGTGTTAAGCGATACTGATTTGACATTTGATTTGTTTTAGTGAATGCTTTACTCCCGACAATATACATGGTTTCGGTTCTTATCTTAGAGCAGGGTTTTGAAAAGGTACATTTATATAAATGTTGTTTATATAGGCTTCATTTATATGGAATTAAAATTGTCAGGAATTAAAAAGTGTTAAATATTAACAATGAATTGGTGTTGTACTAAATAGTCTTAATAATAGTATTTATAATGAAATAAGTCAAGCTTGATCAAACTTAAGTAAATGTTGACAAAGTAAGACTAAGTTAGTCAAAGTAGAAAAAGATAGGAAGGTAGAAAAGTAGTATAAATACCCCCATTAAGATGGGATTAGAAGGTTAGCCATTTTGTATTCTCCCTCCCTTTCCCTTCTTTTTCCTTTGTTAATGAAAATTAAAACTGTGTAAAATACTCTCTAGTCTTCTCTCTCTAATCCTTAACCGATTCTAATGATATCCAATGCAAAAATGACATATAATAAGTGGTATCAATCGTGAGGAAAGATCTACATTGTGTTTTCGTGAATCAAATCATGAGTAATTGTGCTTATTTCGTTCAAAACTTCTTTAGTAAGTATGATTCGTGTGACTTTCGTATCATTTATGTGTTAGATTTACTATTTGACGTGTTTTTCATCTTTAAATGCTTTAAAAACACTTTCTTATACGTCAAATTGTAGATATAATAGCTTATATACAAAAATTATACGTTTAGACTTCATTTTGATCGAATCAATGCAAGATGAGCTTAATCAGCTCAAAAGATTAGATGTATGGGAACTTGTTGAAAGACCTGCTGAGGGGAATGTAATCAAGGTCAAATGGCTTTAGAAAAACAAGATGGATGATGAAAACACTATTATTCAGAATAAATCTTGTCTCATTACCAAGGGTTATAGTCAACAAGAGGGAATAGATTTTGAGGAATCGTTAGCTCTAGTAGCACGACTCAAAGCTGTTAGAATGTTGGTGGCATACGTGGCTCACAAAAACTTCACTATCTACCAGATGGATGTTAAGACTGCATTCCTCAATAGATCACTAAAAGAAGTTTTTGTAAGTCAACATGACGGATTTGTAGATCCAGACTTTCCTAATCACGTTTATCGTCTTAAGAAAGCTCTGTACGGTCTCAAACAAGCCTCAGAGCATGGTATGACAAGCTTTCCTCATTGTTGATTGACCACCATTTCACAAATGGTATTGTTGATCCAACACTGTTCACAAGAAGACACGGGGATGACATTCTATTAGTTCAAATATATGTTGATGACATAATTTTTGGTTTAACAAATCCTGTTTTCTCAAACAGATTTCAAAACTAATGAAAGATAATTTTGAAATGTCAATGATGCGTGGGATGAAGTTCTTCTTAGGACTTCAGGTTCATCAATCCCCCCGTGGAATCTTCATTAATCAATCACAATACACTTTGGAACTCCTTAAAAAGCATGGTATGGATGGGTGTGATTCCATTAGTACACCAATGGCTACAACCAGAATCGACGCAGATTTAGAGGGTACCCCAACTGATCAGACCAAATACCATAGTATGATCAGGAGACTCATGTATCTCACTGCAAGTCGACCAGATATTTCCTTTGCAACATTTGTATGTGCACGTTATCAGGAACGCCCAACTAAGAAACACCTCAAAGATGTCAAAAGAATCTTTCGTTGCCTTAAACAAACTTATAACATGGGTTTGTGGTACTCGAAGGATTATGAATTTGAGCTAACCGCATATTCAGATGCAGATTTAGTAGGGTGTCATGATGACTACAAGAGCACATCTGGAAGAATCAAATTTCTAGGAGACATGCTCGTTAGTTGGTCGTCGAAAAAAAAGGATTGTACAGCTATGTCAACTGTGGAAGCGGAGTACGTATCTTTGTCTGCATGCTGCGCACAAGTCATTTGGATGAGGACGCAACTGCTAGATTATGGATATCGTTACACCAAGATTCCAATGTAATGCGATTCAAATAGCGTAATTGCCATATCATGTAATCCGGTACAATATTCTCGTACTAAACACATCCACACACGATATCATTTTATCAAGGAGCTTGTTGAACAAGGTACAATCGAACTTTACTTTGTCGAGACGGAATATCAACTTGCTGATCTATTTACCAAAGCCCTTCCAAAAGAAAGGTTTGAGTACTTAGTTCACAGGATTGATATGCGATGTATGACTCCAACAGAGTTGGAACGTCTCATAAAGTTATCTTCTTGAATGCAATATCATACATCAAACTATCTGTAAATACATTCAAAAAGAAAATTACAAAATTAAAATATTAAAAAGTGAAATAAAAAATAAAAAAACACACAAAAATATTGTGATTCTTTTCAAATAATAAAAACAAAAGACAAAATTTGAAAAACACAAAAACATAATTTAATGATGCAAACACATATCTTCTCTGATTTATCAGTTTAATGATGTTGTGTTTCACAACATGTCTTTCAATGCTGAAAATGCATCATTAACTGAGGGGGAGTTATTGATACACCAAAATGAATTGTCACCGGTAAAATATTTGTTTTGTAATCATTTTCCATTCATAAAGAGAAATCATTTTTCAAAATCATCATCTTTGATAAATCAAAGTGTGCTGAAAACTGCAAAAAATAACTATCTCTTGAATAAGTTCATTAATTAGATATTTATTCAAAGGAGAGTTATAGATTTTTTCCATCACTTAATCATCAAGAAAATTCTCAATTGTGTTCATAACTACAGAAAAATAACTATCTTTTGAATAAGTTCTTTAACTAGATATTTATATTCAATGGGGAGTTATAAATTTTTTCGATCACCTCATCATCAGAATATCAAAAAGTTAGAAATAAATGCAAGAATAACTATCTTTTAAATAAATTTTATCTAAAAAAGAAGAAATTCTTGAATGGATATTTATTCAACGGGGAGTTATAAAGTTTTTCGCTAAACTACGAGATTTATAACTGCAAAAATCTTTCAAAGGATAAAAATGAAACCGGATTTAACTCTAAGGGTGAGTGTTGTTATAAGATTGGAGTTCAAAAGAAATCAACACGAAAGTTCTGGGACCATAAATGCCAACTTTTCAAAATCATTTTCGGATGTATAAATAGTAAAGGTTTCATAAGAAAGCTTTATCACTTTTGTATGCAACCTTGAACTTTCATAGTTTCTTTGTATAATCAAAGGCTTTCGTATCAATTATTCAATCCAAATTGATTTTCGAGACTCTTTGTGCTTCAAACGTAAGAAAATAACATCTAAAGCGTTTCTTTTTTCATTATGACTACGCGTTTTCTCACCCCTATTTATATATAGATAAATGTAAACAAATATAAATATATAACAAGGATCAAAATCTACAAAATCAATAAAACCAGAAGCAGTCTAGAGTATCTCCGGGTCGTTATGTCCCAATGAGGCTTGAATGGAAAATCGAAAGACGAAATGATAATTGATGTTTGAATATGACAAGGATATGATTTGGGCACTAAACCTAAAAAAGCAAATGCGCAAAAAGATAAGCAAGGAAAACAAGCTAGAGCAAGCATAAAGGCTAGGAATGGCAAAAACACTAAACACTTTTATACTAAGACACAAATAAGCTCAAATAAGCTTAAGACAAATCAAATAAGCTAGAGTAACTCTAAATAAGCAAAATCAACAAGCAATTAAGCTAAATTAAGCAAGAGAAACTCAGCAGTACTAACAATATTGACTACCAGTACTAACTTGGAGTTAGTACTGCTAGCCTTAAGTTAGTACTGCTAGCTTTAAAATTCCCAAAATAGAACCAGCAGTACTAACTATGGGTTAGTACTGCTTGTTCCAAACATCCCTTAGAGTTTTCAAAAATCATTTTTCTTTTTGTTTTAAGCAGATTTGGTGCTAAACAGATTATCAAATAACAAAATAAGACACTTATAAGCAGACTTCTTAAATAAGCTGAATCAGTCCAACAGTATCATCTAGCATACTACCAGTACTAACTGAGTAAGTGACACAAAACTATTTTTAAACTAACAACTAAGCAGGATAAGCACTAAACATCATGATTAAGCATAAATAAACAAATATAAGCAACAAATAAGCACTAATAAGCAGTTCTACAGTAAGTAAGCAAAATAAGCAAAATAAAAACTTACAACTCCCTTGCTCAAAACAGGGTTAAACAAAGAGTCTACAAGCTCTAGCTTGTATAAAACAAGCTAGTGAGAGTCCATAAGCCCATCCAGAACTAGCTTATCATCCATAAGCTGTGGTATATTTGAGTGTGGAATTTTCTGTGACTTTTCTTGTTACTACTAAACTTGTTTAGGTTGATTAACTAAAACAGCTTATTAATAAGCTTTAAGTGAGAGCTTACTAACACATTTAAACACAATTAAATAAGTTTAAGCCTTGGAAAAGTTTGGAGTTTTAACTTTAAATACCTCAAATTCTCATTAAACTTGAAATTGATTACAAAGCTAAAAGTAAAAGCTGAAATAACTTTAAATAAAATGACAATGAAAGTAAAATTAAGCTAAGTTATATAAGATTATCTAGGATGCCTTCAAGGCTTACAAAAGGCTCTATTTATAGCCGAAGTCTTTTCTTCTTGGACATGCAGCTTGTGTTTTCTTTGTGAGAGACTTCCATGGTGTTTTTGTTGTGTGAGGGACTTGGTAAAAGTAATCTCAGCCATTCAATCTTCTTGTGCTTCTTTTTGAGTCAATCACAGCCATCGAAATTACTTGGGAATGGGTGGGATTGCCAACTTGGCAATTATATATGGGGAGGTGGTGATAGTGGAGGAGGGGGAAGTATTTTATCCAGGGTGTTGAAGGGTTGCAGGGTAAGAGAAGGTAAGGACACCCGTGAGTTGTATCTGGGGTTTTGTTTGGGCGGTAAAAATGACTTCTAGGGAAGTTGGCAGCTTTGGCCTCTCATCTCTTATAACTTCATTGTGAAATTCGCCCTTTTATGATACAACTTTAAGGGTTTGGCAGAACTGGCCCCTAAAGTTATACTTCACCCGGTATGCAATTTCAGCCCTTGTGATACAACTTGAAGTTTGGCAATTTTAGTCCCTCAAGTTGTATTTCCTCCACTTGGCTATCTTTTGACTTTGACGGGGTTGACTTTCCTGTTGACTTTTTGACTTTGACTGACTTTGGCTTCGATTTGACTTTGTCTTTTCCATCCCGTGCTTGGTTTGGTCGTTTTTGGCTTTCTTTTTGTCCTTTTGTTTGATATCCGTTTCCTGCACAATACAAATGCAAAACATACAAATACAATGTATTTTTGGTACGTTTTTAGTCATTTAAGTCCGTTTTTGATAGAAAATGGTATGTGTAATTAAGCACATACCAAAATCCCCCATACTAAGGTATTGCCGTGTCCTCACGCAATGTTATGAAGTAAACATTTACGAAAACTAAGAATCTCAATCCCCCTCAACTAATAACCTCGAAAAGTAGCTAAGTGTTTGTCAAGGGAAACTAAAGAATCAATAGCTTTGACAAATCCCATTTTCACCATTTTTTATCTGTACACTAACTATCCCTAATATTTTTTTGGATTTTCCTTTTTCTTTTCTTAACTACCTGTTTGACTTCCTTTATTTTATCAACACTGGGATCATAGAATGAGAAGCGCCCATAGATATATTCTAGGGTGTCGATGGATAAATTCATCGTCCTCGATTTTTCACTAGTCCCAAGCTAAGCGTAAAAACGAAATCACCGTTAAGTACAAGTAAAGATGCTAACACTACTTATAACTATGACTTGTCAACTTTTCGCTCCCGTCAATTATTCAATTAGTGTGATTGTGCTTAATTTTAAGTTAACTTTAGATCGACAATTTAGAAAGTAGTACAGTTTATGTGCGTAACGATATTTCCGAAGAAATCTGAGGAAAAGACTAGATCACCCACGCCACTTATTTCGATGGTCCCGCCGAGTTCGGCTTAGGTTATCAGGTTGAGACCCCACTGAGAATGTTCGCAATGTAATAGCGGGATACTCCACCCTTTTAGGCCGAATTTCTTAGATTTACCGCTAAATAAACAATACTACTCAAGCACGCATAAAACAAAGGTTTAATGATCTCATTGGTGAGACTATTCCATGTAGCGACCTTTCTTCTCGGAACGTCCGCCTCTTCAGATAAGTGCCAGGTTTTTGACAACCCAAGGAGAATACTATCGAAATTCATCTATCTGACGGCAACCAACAACTTTTGAGTCTGAATGCAAGTTATTTTTTGTTCAAAATTATAACTTGAGTTAGAAAAGAAAATCTGTACCATTTAATTTTCATTTATTTCTATTATACCACACTACGTCCATCATTTACATGACTACAACATCGGCCACGCCTCCGACAAGATGTAGTGACTTAGTCTGACGACGGTTTCTTATTGATAACACTTACGAATGCACTTTGGCATTTATTATCTCACTATGGGCCTTGTTTTGAAGACTGCAACATCGGTTGTGAGCCGGCAAGATGCAGTAAACCTTTATCAGCCCACAGTTTATATCATTTTTTTTATATTTTCCGTAATAGAGAAAATTTCGTTTTAGAAACTCAAGTATAAAGCTGAACTAAGATGAATATTTTCGTTTCCGAAAGAGCTTCTTTTTAGAAAATGTCAGTTTAAAGTTAAAGCAAAATTAAGCACGTTTATTAGTCAGGTTAAGAGCTTCTGGGAGAAAAAGCGACAAGTTATACCTATAAGCTTTTAAGATTTCCAAATAATCCTTGCTTAGCATCCTACTTGTAAATAACACTATCATTTCTCGTTCTTCGCAAATTTAAAATCCCTAGTAAAAGGATCCGCGAATGCTTAGCCTAATAAACTTTTGTTTATTAATTGGTTAAGGGACAAAGCTAGGGCTCAACACGCCTGATCGAGTCAGAATTTATTCTCATTCTACCCATTAGGAAAGTCAAAACTGTGACAAAACACTTCTTTTATTTTTGAAAATTTTTATATTTTTTTTCATTTTTTTGGTATTTTTGCGAAAATTTTGGTGGTAAAAACGGGATTACGTGATAACAACGGCTGCAGGCAAAATCAAATCGAAGATTCCCCCCCATACTAGAACTAAACATCGTCCTCGATGTTTCAAAGGGGCACCTACGTAAATCTAAGGCCGTTTATTAAGTGTGCCAAAAGATAAAACGTTAGTCGATTAGATTTGGATATTGGATTCCCAAAATGAAGCTGAGGATGTGAAACTCGGGTGAAACTGCGAGCACGAGAGTCTTCACAATCTGGGAAATCCTGGACATACAACACAAAACACACAAAACATGGACAAAACACGGGTAATGGAAAATGTAGGCCTCCTCACACAAAAACACTTATTTATTACTACTACTGATAAGCATGGGGTGCCTCCCACGAAGCGCTTGTTTAAGGTCGCTATGCTTGACCCGTCCCCGAATTTATTGGTCCATGGGGAACGTCTGGAGATCCGGGACTACCTCGGTTGGTCGTCCTCCTCTAAATGTACGCTTCAAACTGTTGGACCATTCAGTTTAAAAATTTGCCTAGAGTTTTGGGATTACTTCCGACGGTGCCATATGGAAATACTCTGGGTTATAGTGTATGGTCCTACCTCCAGCGGGTTTCTAAGCTTGCCTGAGAAAATCTTTAATCTAGAGTTAAAGAGGAGGACTCGATCACCGATGTTGAAAACGCGATTTTTGATCTTGGAGTCATGGATTCTCTTTGTTTTCTCTTTATAGATCAAAGAGTTTTCATAAGGCATGATCACGAAGGTTATTAAGTTCGTTGAGCTAACTTTTCTGTGATCACCGCGGTTCTGGGAGATCTAAGTTTGTATGCTTAAGGCCAGTAAGCTTTGTGCTCTGATTGCAAGTTTTACACACGTAAAATATATATAAAATATAATACTTTAAAAGAGAAATTAAGAAGATTACCAAGTTGCCCTTGATAAAATTCACTCTCAAAAATATATATAATATAATATAATGTACGTATGTTTGACCGGGCAAGTATGATCACCCGGGTCGTTTCCCCAATGACTAGTGAAATTGAAACCACGTTTTAAGTTCGGATTTCCTGATTTGAATGGAGCATAGATATTTTGGATAAGCTATTTCTACTAATTAAGAAGCAACAAATAATGACAAAATAAGCAAGTAGTCAACTTAAAATTAAACTAAATAAAGTAAATGGCCGGAAAAACTATTAAAAATTATAACCTAATTTTTTTTCTTTTTATAATATGTTTAATTAAACTAATTAATAATTAACCTAATTACTAATTAATCTAATATAATTAATTTAAAAACTTATACTAAGGACTATTGGTGCGTAATTAACTAAGAACTAACGGAAGGACTAATGAAAACAATGAAAAATCGAAAAGTTACACTTTCTACCCTGAGGATATCATCCCGACAACCAAATACTAAGTCCAATATGCATTCGAAAAAAAATTTTAAGAGCTTAATATGAAAAACTCCAAAGAAGAAGTTGTAAAGGAGAACGGGAAACAAGATTAATAAAGGTACTTGGGGTGAAACTCAAATAATAAGCTTCTTTTAAAAGATCTTATTTAAGCTGTTCTAAGAAATGAGGGCTTATCCCTTGGTTTTAGAAAATAAGCTATAGAAAAACTCAAAACTAGGTCAAAATTGAAAAAGGTAAGACAAGTTCTAAAGATCTTATGGATATGCTTATTTTATAAATGAAAAGAAACTAAAGGGCATAAACTACTTGTTATGTACTTAATTGATCATGAAGCAAGCAAACTCTGAAAATAAGCAAGAGAGCAAAAATTCAATTTGAGCTTAAAGGTTTATAGGCTGAACTAGACTCTAAACTTTAAGGACTTATAAAAATATTATAATCTATCTAATTAGCTATAAAATCTAGACTTAAAGGCTGGAAATTAACAAATTTTGTCTCTACTTATGTTCCTACTATTTTTGGAAATTTTCAGGTTTTTATGACTTTTGACAGATAAATTAAACTAAAGGAATAGCTAGAAATGCAAATAAAGACCTTAAAAATGTATTAAGCTCTATGAAAACTTAAATTTCTAATGATTTGATAAGCTAAATCCTAAATTTTTACTTATTAAATGAGGGCTGAGAAACAGGCAGTACTAACTTTATGGTTAGTATGGTAGTGTTAAATGTTCAGCGTACTTTTAGTGAAAGTATGCTGTGTGTAATTTTGACTTTTGAAAACTAAATAAAGCAATGAAATAAGCTAGAATGAAATGATCTAAATAGCTAAAAATAAACTTAAATTCTACTGAGATTAAACTAACGTACTAATTATGATCAGTACTAAACTTGGAAGTTAGTACTGGTAGTGTAAAAGACAGCAAGTACTAACTGTGGTTTGTACTGGTAGTGTAAAATCTAAGAGAGCACTAAACCAAACACTACTTAACTGATATGACAGATTAGAAAAGCTTTTTAGAGAAATCTAATGAAACAATTTGCTAAATACCAGATAAAAACTAGCTTAAACAAACTTAACATCAGGATTAAAACACTGAACTAAGCTTTAATCTAACTAATTAAAACTAATGGTTTTTGGATTTTATGAGTTGTTCTGACATAAATGAGTAACTATTATCTTATAAATACTTAAACACAAACAGTGAGGACAAAAAACTAAATTGCATTTAGACAAGACATTTAAAAAACTAATAAGCAAAGAGGACTATAGCAAATAAGCAAATCTAAACGTAGCAAGCAATAACATCCAATATTTATAAACTAGAATTTAAGGAAACTGCAAAGAGAAATTACAAAAACTCCTCTAGCTAAACAAGAGGACCAATTAAGGCAGCTACAAGCTCTCTAGCTTATGAGTAAGCTAGAGTATAAGTCCTTGGGATCTCTTCCAAGGTAAGATCCCCTTCCAAAAGCTTAGATACAATAAGATCCATAATAGATTTAACTGATTTAAGGTTTAGATAAGGTTAATACTGAATTCACAAAAAGCTCTATTTCAAGCTTATAGACCTTAATAGAAGATTATGAGTGCTTATTGAGACAATTTTAGCTTATTATGAGAGCTTTAAGGTTGAAAATAAGAAGAGCTCTAGACAAAATTTAAACGGGAATTTCATTAATTGAAAACTGAATTACATTTACTAGAAAAGGATATACAAGAAATTTAAGTAAAAAATACGAGTTTAAGCTAAAAATTATATAAAAACTAGATAACAAAGAAAGAAAAACGGTATTCAAAAAACTAGATGCTGTGTGTGTGTGAAGTGAGGTCTGTTTATAGTGCCAAGCTGAAGCTTCTAGGACCTCTGCCTTGCTCTCCAAAACTTTTTATTCTCTGCCATTCATTTCTTCAATCATTTTATCATCTCATTTGTGGCCGTTTGATCATATGTGGAACATGAGGATGCCAGGCTGGCATTCTTTGATGTTGAAGTTTGTGTTAGTTTTGTGCAGTGTGTTTAGAACAAAAACACATCACAATTTGTGTTCTTTCTTTGATTACGTGGCACGAGCTTGAGCTAGGATAAGCATCCCCTTGTTTAGCTAATTCATCCCTGCCATTCTTGGTAAAGAGAGACCTTGATATTGACCAATGCACCCCTTTAATTTGGATTTAGACCTTTATTTTGATAGCGAGGTAATTTTGGGAACGATGGGTGAACAGTAAATGTTCCCGCTCCTTCTTCGACAGTTAAAACTGTTGGAGTTTGTGATGTTTTCACAATTTGGCCTTCTCTTCCTTTCATCTTTTTCAAGTTATATATATCTTTCGAAATTGCAAGATTGGGCCCTTGAAGATGAATAATTGGTAAGGCTTTGGTCTTTTGGGCTTCGGCTTTGTACTCGTGTCTGCTTCTCGTGCGTTTTGCTCGCTTTTGACTGTTTTCATTGTTTGATTTCTGTACTTTTACGTACCTGCACACAAAACACAATTACAAGCATATTTTTGCCATTTTGGTTGTGTTGGGTTTATTTGGGTTATTTTAGGTACATAAACGGATATGTGTATTTATACACTTATCAAAATTACCCAAACTAAACGGTTTGCGTGTCCTCACGCATATCACATGCCTTATACCAAATTACTTGAAATTTCCCCAAACAAACTTAAAGTAGCAAAGATTTTTGTTTGAGAGAGATAAGAGATCACAAGTTATAAAACACCCGATTTCCATTTTTTTTAAGATTTTTCTCTTTTTATGATTTTTCTTGATAATTAACTACCTAACTACAACTTATTTGTGTTGTCTTAAATGTATTGTTTTCATACCTCATTGGTAACTTGAGGATATAGAACAAAAAGCCACGTGTAAGCGTCTAAAAAGATAACTTTAATCATCCCCGATTTTCACTTCTTCCATGATAAGCTAAAAAACAAGATCATTGTTAAATACAAGCCATGATACTAACACTACTCATAAATACTAATTGTGTACTTACTTTTCCTCCCGCAAATCCTACTTTTGTTTCTCAGGATTTTACTTAAGTCATATACCCGAAGGTTCTTTAAGACTTTTGTTTCGATACTTATTAATTTCAGAAAATAAGTGTAATGGTAAAGAATGCAATAAATTGTCTCCTAGCCCTTCTCAAAAGATCAAATGCAATCGAGATTAAAGTTCCACTTCGAGGCAACCAAATTTGGCTTTTATTAGGATTACTAAGCAGCACCATTCTTGTCATATTACCGAAAGGCTCTTTAAGTCATGATGGTCACCATTCTTATTTGCACCATTACATGGCTCTTTAAAGCAAAAACAAGACAAAAATTAAGCAAATTATTAATCCTTAGTCTTTAGTAGCTACAACATTCGGCCCACGCCTCCGACTAGAGGTAGCACAAACTTTATTTCGACTTTGGATTATATAAGTAAAACCGGTGCCTTTTATCTCGATGCCACACATCGTGAGCGAGTCGATAAAGTGGTTATTTAATTATTATGACACGGATTCTACCTTATATGAAAACTCCAAACATCGGCCACGCCTCGCACGATGAAGTAAACTGGCAGAGATACTTTGTTATTTATTATTTTTGTATTTTTTAAGCCAAATTAAGTATTTCCTGATGTTGTACTCATCCTAATCACAAAGGAAATTAAGAAAACTGCTATTAACTAATTATTAACACAAAAACCATACACTCTATTTACTTAAACATTTCATATAATAGTGAAACAAGCTAATGGGAAGAAAAAGCCCCAATTAATTCATATGAGGCTTGAAAGAAACCAACTATTCTACGTTTAGCATCATGACTTTATGATAATAACACTATTCATTATTGTTCTTCACATAAAGAAATTTGCAAATGCTTAGCATATATAAAATCCAACTTGGCATATTTTAAAATTAGTTGAGATTAGCCAAGTCTTCCATTTACAAATGGAGTTCAAGTCTAGCATGTTTAAAGTTCTACATGAGACTTAGCAAAACTATATCATTAATTGTTAAGGAAGAAAGCTAGAACTCAACACGTACGATCGGGTCAAAAATTACTTCTTATTCTTACCAACGGAAAACCTACATTTTTGTCTTAACATTTTTTTTTTTTTTTTTTTTTTTAAAACACTACTGAAAAATTAAATTTTTTTTTATTTTTGTGGGAAAGCGGGTACGTGAGAACAAAACAATAAGCAAGTAACATCAAATCGATAGATTCCCTTCCCCAAACTAAAACGAAACATTGTCCTCAATGTTTAAAGTCGGGTATCTACGTAAATCTAAGCCGTTTATGAAGTATGCAAAGATAAACGTTAATCGATTATGATGAAAGGATAGGATATCCCCATACTAATTTTACACAAAGGTGAGAAGCTCGGTAGAACGGGAAAACAACACCGGCACGAGGAGGCTTCTAGATATTTGTTGGGTGATATCCTACATAAAATCACAATAACAAGCAACAAACATCGAGAAAACGGAAAGAGAACAAGCCTCTCTCAACACAACACATTAGATAATAGAAAATAGAAATGATAAGCATGGGGTGAACTCCCACGAAGCGGCTTGTTTTTGATCACCGAGTCGCAAGCTCGACTCGATCCCTGAATTTAGTTGTCCTTAGGGAAAGTCTGGAGGTCCTGGATAACCAATGGTGGTGTATCCCCCCATTAGTAATTGCTTAAGACGGTGGCAGTTGACTTTGAAATTAGAACCATCGGCATGAGACAACTTGGCAGTGCCATAAGGATAAACTTCGGTGATTGTGAAAGGTCCGGACCAACGGGACTTGAGCTTTCCGGAGAAAATCTTTAATCGGGAGTTGAAAAGAAGGACTTGATCACCAATATTGAAGATTCGGTTCTTTATCTTGGAATCGTGTAGCTTCTTTGTCTTCTCCTTGTAGATTAATGAATTCTCGTAAGCTTGATCACGAAGCTCGCTAAGTTCATTAAGCTGAAGCTTTCGATGATCGCCCGCGGTCTTTAAATCGAAGTTGGCATGCTTGAGAGCCCAATATGCTTTGTGTTCTAACTCAACTGGTAAGTGACACGCTTTTCCATAGACTAACTTATACGGAGTACATCCTATCGGAGTCTTATAAGCGGTTCTGAAAGCCCATAATGCATCATCTAGTTTGTCGGACCATGAGGCACGGTTTTCTCCGACCGTCCTCTCTAAAATTCTTTTGAGACCTCGATTCGTGACTTCAACTTGACCACTCGTTTGAGGATGGTAAGGAGTCGAAAGACGATGGGTGACACCATATTTAGACATAACTTTATCAAATTTGTCGTTACAAAAATGGGTCCCACGATCGCTTATGATTGCTCTCGGAGCACCGAATCGGGAGAAAAGGGATTTTAAGAACTTAACAACTACCCTAGCATCGTTGGTAGGGAGCGCTTTCGCTTCAACCCACTTGGAAAGATAGTCGACGGCTACTAGAATATATTTGTTACCCCTAGATGACGGAAAAGGTCCCATAAAATCAATTCCCCATAAATCGAAAATCTCACAAACTTGGATTGCATTTTGAGGCATCTCATCACGTTGAGAGATTTTGCCTTGTCTTTGACAAGCATCACAAGTTTTGACAAATTCGTAGGCATCCTTATAAATGGTAGGCCAATAAAAACCGGCATCAAAAATCTTCTTGGCGGTAAAGTTGGCACCATAGTGTCCCCCGGTGGGTCCACTATGACAAGCTTCGAGAATTTCGAAAGCTTCTTTGCCATCTACACACCTTCGGATTATTTGATCCGCACAAGTCTTAAAAAGAAAAGGGTCATCCCAAAAATAATGTTTTACATCTTTAAAGAACTTGTTTTTCTCTTGAGTTGACATTCCTTTTTTAATGAATTTCCCCGCGTGGTAGTTAGCAAAGTCGGCAAACCACGGGGTACTTTGGTCTTTGGAAGTTAACACACTTAAAGTCTCTAAAGGAAAAGTCTCGGTAATCTCTTTTGGATCAAAAGTATTTTCGTAAGGGTTTTCAAGACGAGAGAGGTGATCAGCTGCATAGTTTTCAGCTCCCTTAGTATCGATAACCTTAAAATCAAATTCTTGAAGAAGTAAGACCCATCGAAGCAATCTTGCTTTGGCGTCTTTCTTGTTGAAAAGGTATTTCAAAGCGGAGTGGTCCGTGTAAACAACACTCTTGTTCATGATTAGATATGATCGAAACTTCTCGAAAGCATAAACAACTGCAAGCATCTCCTTCTCGGTTGTTGTGTAATTCGTTTCTGCTTCAGTCATCGTCTTACTTGCATAATGAATTGGTCGAAAATGCTTCTCAATCCTTTGTCCTAGAACCCGCACTGATTGGCATAATTCACTTGCATCGCACATGATTTACAAAAAGGTTGTCACTAATTTGGAGCATGAGAATTGGGGCTTCGGTCATTTCTTTTTCAATGTGTGAAAGCTAGGATGGAATCCTTCTGAAAAATGAAAGGCAGATGTTTTTCTTACAGAGATGGGTCATGGGTCGAGAGATTTTGGAAAAGTCTTTGATAAATCTTCGATCTAGAATCCCGCATTGCCGAGAAAACTTCGAATTCCTTTAACGGTCGTTGGATGAGGAAGCTTTGAAATTACATCAACTTTGGCCTTATCGACTTCAATTCCTTTTCTAGAGATCTTATGTCCTAAAACAATGCCTTCTTTAACATGAATGGGTCTCTTTTCCAATTTAGTGCTAATTTGGTTTCTTCACACTTTTAAATAAAGCATTTTATCTAAATTGCAAGGACAGGACGAGGAAAAAGAATCTCCAAAAACTGAAAAATCATCCATAAAGACTTCCATCGTTTTTTCTATCATATCGTGAAAAATGGCCATCATACAACGTTGGAAAGTTCCGGGTGCATTGCACAAACCGAATGGCATACGACGGTACGCGAAAGTTCCGTATGGGCACGTGAAAGTAGTTTTTTCTTGATCTTTAGGTTCAATTGGGATTTGAAAATACCCTGAAAAACCATCTAAGAAACAATAAAACTCGTTGCCGGCTAATCGCTCTAACATTTGGTCCATGAATGGTAACGGAAAATGGTCTTTACAAGTTGCTTCGTTTAACTTTCGATAATCGATGCAAACTCTCCATCCCGTGACTAATCTTGTAGGCACCAGCTCATTTTCTTCATTTGTGACAACGGTCATACCACCTTTTTTAGGAACACAATGGACTGGACTAACCCATGGACTATCCGAGATTGGATAAATCAATCCCGCGTCAAGAAGTTTTTCTACTTCTTTCTTGATGACGTCGTGGATTTTAGGGTTAACCCTCCTTTGATGTTGGACTGAAGGTTGGTAATCATCTTCTAAAAGGATTTTGTGTGAGCAAAATTCTGGATCTATGCCTCGGATATCAGAAAGTTTCCAAGCAATTGCTTGTTTTCGGTTTTTGAGAACGTTAATGAGTGAGGTCTTTTCTTCTTGGCTCAAATCTTTTGAAATTATAACTGGAAGTTTGTTATTTTCCTCTAAGAACGCATACTCGAGATGCGGAGGTAACTCTTTAAGTTCGACTTCGGGAATTTCATCTTTTGGTTCATGTGAAGATTCTTTTGGTTCAACAACTTTAAGATCCTTTTGAATTCCGGGGTAGTAATCTCCTTGGTCTGGTGAAGTCATGATTAATGTTGGAAGTGGGCATCAAGAATGAGAATGTCACCCTTGGGACTCGTGTAGTGTAGCATTGAAAACTGGTGAAACTGTTCATCATCGAGTGCTATGAATGCATCGGCTTCCTCAAAGAGTAGGAAAATCACTATCATCAAACGGAGTAAGTGGTTGAGATCCAGTAGAAAAATCGGATCAACGTGCGGAGAAGAATTGTTTAAGCAACAGAATCGGAAAGTCCAAGTATTCTTGTGAGTACTATCACAAGTAAACATGATTAGGATCAACCTTCATCAATGGTTCGAGCATGTATAGTAAAGGGAAGGTGCATCACCACATTTCGGGTTTTGATTGATCATCATTCCTAAGAGTAATCTTCTCCTTCGTAAACATCGATTAAAGATGACCGTCCTATGAAAGGGTCGCCCAATTAACCCCCCCCCCCCCCCCCCCCCCCCCCCCCCCCCCCCCCCCCCCCCCCCCCCCCCCCCCCCCCCCCCCCCCCCCCCCCCCCCCCCCCCCCCCCACCCCCCCCCCCCCCCCCCCCCCCCCCCCCCCCCCCCCCCCCCCCCCCCCCCCCCCCCCCCCCCCCCCCCCCCCCCCCCCCCCCCCCCCCCCCCCCCCCCCCCCCCCCCCCCCCCCCCCCCCCCCCCCCCCCCCCCCCCCCCCCCCCCCCCCCCCCCCCCCCCCCCCCCCCCCCCCCCCCCCCCCCCCCCCCCCCCCCCCCCCCCCCCCCCCCCCCCCCCCCCCCCCCCCCCCCCCCCCCCCCCCCCCCCCCCCCCCCCCCCCCCCCCCCCCCCCCCCCCCCCCCCCCCCCCCCCCCCCCCCCCCCCCCCCCCCCCCCCCCCCCCCCCCCCCCCCACCCCCCCCCCCCCCCCCCCCCCCCCCCCCCCCCCCCCACCACCCCCCCCCCCCCCCCCCCCCCCCCCCCCCCCCCCCCCCCCCCCCCCCCCCCCCCCCCCCCCCCCCCCCCCCCCCCCCCCCCCCCCCCCCCCCCCCCCCCCCCCCCCCCCCCCCCCCCCCCCCCCCCCCCCCCCCCCCCCCCCCCCCCCCCCCCCCCCCCCCCCCCCCCCCCCCCCCCCCCCCCCCCCCCCCCCCCCCCCCCCCCCCCCCCCCCCCCCCCCCCCCCCCCCCCCCCCCCCCCCCCCCCCCCCCCCCCCCCCCCCCCCCCCCCCCCCCCCCCCCCCCCCCCCCCCCCCCCCCCCCCCCCCCCCCCCCCACCCCCCCCCCCCCCCCCCCCCCCCCCCCCCCCCCCCCCCCCCCCCCCCCCCCCCCCCCCCCCCCCCCCCCCCCCCCCCCCCCCCCCCCCCCCCCCCCCCCCCCCCCCCCCACACACCCCACCACCCCCCCCCCCCCCCCCCCCCCAACACGGTACTCGAGGATCGGCTATAAAATCAAGAACAACGAAATCAGCGGGAAAGTAAAACTTCCCTACTTTGACAAAAACATTTTCTGCTACACCGGTTGGTTTGGAAATTGTACGGTCGGCTAATTCTAATACCATTTTTGTTTCGGTTAGGCCTGAGAGTTGAATTTTTTCCAAATGGTTAAGGCATGGATTGATACTAGCACCTAAATCGGCAAGGGATGAAGTAACTATCGAACTCTGAAAAATCACAAGAATGAGAAATGACCGGGGTCACCTTGCTTTTCTGGAGCTTTTTAAGGACTCAACCGCACTCCAATTTTCATTGAACGTGTTTGGTTACTCGATCAACTTGTCTTTGTTATTAAGCATCTTTTTGAACATCGGAGCAAACTTTGGCATATAATGAGAGCAATCCCATGAACTTAGCTCAAAGTGAAGATTACGGAAGATTTCCATAGCTTTTGAAGCTAGGATATCAACCTTTCACGAATCTTTTGTTTATGAGTCTTGAATGGGTAAAGGCAAATTAGGTTTGGCTCTTTATTGGCAATGAAAGAAGGCTCTTCGATTGGTCTTCTTTCTTGGGGTTGTTCTTGGACCAAGGAGGATGGGTTGGATGTCTAGGTGTGTAGCTCCGTATCCTTTGTCACCTCACTTTCCTTTTCCACCACCGGCGGTGGAATCGGAGGTCCATCGTATGAAACACCACTACGAGTTGTAATTGCCTTGGCTTCGTTTCTTGGGTTTGGAATGGTATTGCTAGGTAATGAACTTGAAGTTTGGTTGGTATTGCCTAAGTCATCAAACTTGGTGCAAAGGCTTGTTAACAAACTTGTAACATTTGCCATTTGATTTTGCAATCCTTGATTTTGATTTTGCACATTCTTCAATATTGCATCGTTTGCTTTGACGTAGCTTTCAAAATCTGTTTTCAAAACACTATTTGTTGGAGGTTGGTAAGGTAAAACTTGATTGATTGGTGGTTGGTATGGTGGAGCTTGATAAACTTGGTTTTGGTTGTTTTGAGGTTCTTGATTAAAGGTCTTCCTCCACGGTTTTGGTTGAAGTTAGAATTGGTTCCTTGATAACGGTTTTGGTTGGTTTGGACATTCGGTTGATTGAAACCCGGTGGTTTCATTTGACTTGCCAAATTGGAAGGTTGGTTTCTTTGGAGAAAATTTCCAACGGCTGCGGTTTGTTGAAATTGTTGGAGGTTGTCATGAAAAATGGGAAAATCGTTTCCACCTCGAGTTAACGGACAATGATTAAAATGGTGATTCGATCCACAAGTAACACATACTTCCTCAACTGCTTTGACTGGTGCAGGAGTAGTAACAACTAAAGCTTTCATTTGATTCATCATTTGGTTCATCTTAATAGTCATCTTATCCTCGAGAGAAGCGGCTATTTGTTGCATATCGAAAGAATTATTAGAAGGTGAAGAATTAGAAAGAGGAGCATCCGTACTCACTCTTGAATCATTAGCACGACTTCTGGAATAACGAACTTTTGACTTGCTTTCAATAATCGCTAAACCTTCTTGAGGCATCTTGTCCAAGAAATTGCACTGGGGGGGGGGGGGGGGGGGGGGGGGGGGGGGTGGGGGGGGGGGGGGGGGGGGGTTGGGGGGGGGGGGGGGTGGGGGGGGGGGGGTTGTTTATGGTTTTGGGGGTCTTTGGGGGGGGGGGGGGGGGGTGGATGCAGAATCTAAGGCATCTTGATCGTTTGAATTCAAGGGAATTGTAAAAAGTATCGAGTATGGTGTAGGTCCGAAAAACCCATGGTGAGGACATTGACGAAGGAGTCCTTTAAAACGTTCCCATGCTTCATTAAAGGCTTCGTTTGGTTTTTGATAAAAAGTAATGATCTCATTCCGATAGTAAGTGGTTTTTGAAGGTGGGAAGTATTGATTTATGAATTTTGAAACAAGGTCGTCCCATGTGAGAATTGATCTTGGAGGTTCCTTGTCTAACCAATCTCGGGCTTCACCGTCTAGAGAAAAAGGGAAAAGCAAAAGCTTAACCGAAGTGTTCGGAACTTCTGGATGTCTAAACGTTGAAGTGACCTTATTAAAAAATCGAAGGTGATTGTGGGGATCTTGTCTACCCGTAAACTTATTACTTTGCACAAGATTGATTAAAGGTTGTTTGAGCTCGAAATTGTTAGCATTGATTGGTGGAATAACTATAGCATCTTCATAACCTTCGATAGGTGCTTGTAACATTTGGGCCATTGTTCGATTGTCGGCCATTGGAACAACGTTTTGTTCAACAATTGGTTCTACCGGAAGATTTTGTTGTTGTCGACGTCTTCGAGATTGCGAACGAGTGCGCATAAAAAAGAAAAACTAACAATTAAAAAGCAAAACTTTACACTAACGGTTACACGAAAGAGACTTAAACCAAATAATCAACTACTTCACGGTAGCTCTTGAAAATTTCTTTTCAAGGTGAGCCGTACTTGGTAGAGACACAAAAGGCAAGTGTTAAATCTTTGATTACGATTTGGGAACCAACAAGTTCACCGGAAATTGAAATGATAACACCTCCGTTGAGAATGTTATATTTTGGTATTTTTACCAATTGGTGATTTTTATTTCTTAATTAAAAGGAAGATTTTTTTATATTTTTTTTATTATATATTTTTATTTTTTACTTATACTAAAAAGAAAAGGAAAATATTTTTTACTTTTTATATTTTATGATTTTTTTGAATTTTTGAATTATAAAACGAAATTGAAACTTTCGAGGATGAAAGGATCTTCAAACCAAATCAACAAACAAAAACGTAGGAATCGTAAACACAAATCCCCGGCAACGGCGCCAAAAACTGGTTGTAGTCTTACGTACCTATAAACAATATATATAAGAAATACTATTTAGGTAAATTCCAACTATTACCTTGATCTAAGGTAAAAAGTTAAAATCTTTACAAAAATACTATAATAATATTATTTACGTATGTTTAACTCGGGTAAGTATGATCACCCGGGTTCGTTTCTTTTTTTACCCAACGACTAGTGAAATTGAAACCACGTTTAGGTTCGGATTCTGATTTGAATGAAGCAAAGATATTTTGAATAAGCTATTACTACTAAATAAGAAGCAACAAGTAATGACAATTAAGCAAGTAAAACAAATTATAGATCCCCTAAAATGAAAACTAAAAATTTCACTAAATAAAGAAAAAAAATGCAGAAAATTATTAAAAAAATAAAAGCCCTAATTTTTACTTTTTTTTATTAAAGATTAATTAAACTAATTAAAACTTAACCCTAATTTAAATTAAAAACCTTAATAAACTAATTAAAAACTTAATCTAATGGCTAATGGAGCAATATGGCTTAAGTACTAAACGGGCTAAATATTTAAGGGAAGGATTAACTGAAAAAATAAAACAGAACAAGTTACAAGAATGGTCTTGAGAATTATCCCGCAACAAACTAAGCCCAAACTTAAAATCAAAATGCTACAAGTGATTATCACCTAAAACTTTAAAAGCCAAAGTTGAACGGAAGCTAGTGGGAACAAAATTACCAAAAAACAACTCTGGTTGAAATAAAGATAGCTCTAAAAAGAGTTTATTAATAAGCTGATACAGAAAAAGGGGGCTTACCTGGTTTTAGAAATAAAGCTATAAAACATCCAAAACTGTTCAAATAGCAAAAGTACAAAGAAGTCTGCTAAGCGTCTTCAGCATAGTTATAAAGAAAAAGAAATAAAATCTTAAAACCATTTAATTCTGACAATGCACATTGAAATCGCAAACTCAGGAAATAAGAAGAAACACCAAAATCCACCTATCTACACTAACCCCCTACCACTCACAACCAAATCATTTTAACACCCTACCAACCCAAACACACCAACCTACTCCCAAATTCAACATATCCAAAACACCCCAAACCCAAACTAAAACCTACATAAAAATTAAAAACCAAAAATCCTCCCCACCCTACTACCCACCTACTCCCCATACCAACTTAACCACACACCTTCACAACCCACCTAACCCCTATATCACATCACCCAACCCCAACATCCAACCCCACTTACCTTACCCTAAATTTTTCTTTTTTTTTCCCTTTTGGTGTTGTGTTTTTGTGTGGTGGGGGGTGCCCCTTCGGGGGGGGGGGTTTCCTGGGGGTTTTTAACACACACATAAGCAGTACTAACTTATGGTTAATACAGGTAGTGTTAAAAATTTTCCGCCTAGTACTTTCTATTGAAGTTATGCTGATGCAATTTGACTTTTAGATCAGAATTAAACTATGAAATAGCTAGATAATATTAGCCAAAACTAAATTTAAGATAACTATAACTAAACTTAATACCACTTGAATTCCTAGCTAAAATTAGGCTGCAGTAATAACTTATGGTTAGTACTGGTAGTGAAAAAGTGCAGCAGTACTAACTGCTTGAAAGTTACTGCTAGTGTAATAAGAGTACCTAATCCAAACACCCCTTTATCATGATGACAGATTAGAGAAAACTCTTTTAAAGAGAAATCAATAAATAACAAATACTAATTACCAAATAAAAAACTAGCTTAAACAAACTTAGCAATCATGATTAAACATCTGAATAAGTAAATTCTAAGATCTTATAATTAAGCTAATATTTTTGGATTTTAGGAGTTTTCTCACACGGAACAGGAAATTAGTTACTAATGATCTATAACTATTTAAGCATAACAGACTGGAACATATAATAATAAGTATAGAAGAGTATTTAAACCACTAAAAAGCAAATAGAATTAAGCAAAATAAATAGATTAAACATAGCAAGCAATAATATGCATTATTAAAACTCTAGAATTTAAAGAAAATTGAAAAGAGTAACTTAGAAAACTCCTCTAGCTAAACTAGAAGGACAATAAAGGCAGCTACAAGCAACTCCTAGCTTATTAGTTAAGCTAGGTAAAGTCCTGGGATCTCTTCATTTAAGTATCCCCTCCAAAAGCTCAAATTTAGTAAGATCCATAATAGATTTAACTGATTTAAGGTTTAGATAAGGTACCACTGAATTAAACAGCTCCTATTCAGGTTATCGACTAGAAAAGCGCTTATGACTTTAACTGAGGGTTTAGAAATGAGATTTTAAAATACTAAAGACTGAATTTCATTATTAAGAAGCTGATTACATTTACTATGAAAAAAGGAAAATTACATTTAAAGAAAATAGCTCGAATTTAAGTAGACTAGTATACTAAAAACTAGCTAAAAAAGCTTCTTGGTATGTGTGAGAGGAAGGCCCTATTTATAGGTCTTGAGGAAGCTTCTAGGATCTCTTGCCCTGCCCTCCAATCTTTCAATCCTGGCCAATCATTTCTCCAATCATTTGAGCTTCATTTGTGGCCGTTTGATCAAGCTGTGGACACCTGAGGATTGCCAGCGTGTCATTCCATTGATGTGACGTTTGTGCTTCTTTTGTGAGTATTTTAGTACAAAAACCCACATTCCATTGTGCTTCCTCAAAATCCACGTGAGCTTCTTTGATGGGGATTGGCCAATGGGAGGGTTTGGTGATGTAATTCTCTGCCATGTCAGTCCTTGTCAACCGAATTGTCCTTTGTACCCTAATTTTAAAAACCCTTTGTTTTGAGCCAAGGGCACATTTGGGACGATGATGAACAGTGAATGGGATTTACCCGCCTTTTTTTATAACTGAAATGGGTAAAACTCGTTTAAACTTTGGCTTTGTAACACAAATGGTCCTTGTCTTTTGGTTCTCTCTTATTTCTAGTTATAGAACAGTTTGGGAATTAGCAATTTTGGCCCTTGTGTTTTATAATAAGAGGAAATGGGCTTTGTTGACATTTATTGACCAATGTTTGACTGGGATTTGACTGAGGCTTGACTTTTCTGGCTTCGGCTTTGGATCTTTGGCTTCTTTTTGTACTCTTCTGATTCTCGTGTCCGTGTTTGCTCGCTTTTGACTGTTTTCTTGTGATTTTTGACTTATCCATACCTGCACACACAAAACATAAATACAAGCATATTTTTGCTATTTTTGTGCTGTTTTGGGTTTAATTGGGTTATTTTAAGTATAAATGGATATGTGTATTTTACACTTATCAGTAGTATGCAAGTCTTTGACCAACTTAACATCAGTAATAAATTTGCTCCATTCATCAGGAAGTGTGTTCAAAAACTTGGTATTAACTTGAAATTGCTCTAGTGGCATCTTGTAGATGTTCATATCATTGAGTAGCAGTGTGAATCTCAAGTAGTACTCGTGTAACGACTCTCCTTTCTTGTAAGTGAACTTATCAAATTCATCGTACAACTTACACTCTCGTTCTTGCTTTGTTAACGACGTTCCTTGCATGAGCAGTTTAATCTTCTCCTAAAGATCCTTGGCTACACGATGTTGACTCACAAGAGCATAAATTTCTGTTGGAAGGCCTTGGAGAATGATATTAATTGCTTTGATGTCACAATCAGCTTGAATGGCTTCTGCAGGGGTGAGCTTAGTATATTCCTTAAGTCTTGTTACACCATCCACTGTGATTGATGGCCAGACGAGTAGACCTTTCTCAACGGAAGCAAGGATCATTCTACCATGTGGTCTATTCATCATATAAAGTTCCATTATGCTTTTCCATGAATCATAAAAATGTTTTTCAAGTATTGGTGGTTTATTGTCACCACCCGAGAGAAGTAATTTATCAGCAAGAGTCGTCAATGATAACGTGGTATCAAAAAGATTACTAATTGATCGATCGGTGGTAGAAAGAAATTATGTTTGATTATGTGGTTGTCGAGTCTTGAAGTAATTCTTGAAACTACATGGGATTTTACAAGTCAAAGAAATAACCATATAATTTAGAAATGAGGTGATAGGTTTCAATTAAAAATGACTAGTTCGGTTCTTAATCAAAGTGATTGGTTCGGTTCTCTAATAGACTGACTAGTTCGGTTCTCAAGTGAATTGATTAGTTCGGTTCTCAGGCAAACTGACTAGATCGGTTGTCAAGTAACAATGACTAGTTCGGTGCTCAAGTAACAATGACTAGTTCGGTGCTCAAGTAACAATGACTAGTTCGGTTCCAAGTAACAATGACTAGTTCGGTTCCAAGTAACAATGACTAGTTCGGTTCCAAGAGAAAATGACTAGTTCGGTTCCAAGAGAAAATGACTAGTTCGGTTCCAAGTAACAATGACTAGTTCGGTTCCAAGAGAAAATGACTAGTTCGGTTCCAAGAGAAAATGACTAGTTCGGTTCCAAGAGAAAATGACTAGTTCGGTTCCAAGAGAAAACAACTAGTTCGGTTCCAACAAAAAAACTAGATCGGTTATAACTATGACGAAACCCAAATTTTCAAAACTTAAAAAGACACATTTTTGATTGGTTTTTTGCAAAAAAATCTTGTACAACTAGTGTTACTAACCCTATAGGAACAAGAAAAATGAAAACTTTAAGGTTTTTAAGCCGAAAAAATTTTAAATCAAAATTTTGCTCTTTGTAAAGGTTTTGAACACAAATAAAAAGACAAACACAAAAACTAAACACACCACTCCATGGCTCTTGATACCAATTGAAGAATACTAGTAATCTTTGATATTATGCAAGAACTCGAGAGATAAGTGGGTTGTAAAGTTTCTTGAGATAGAAAGTAATATAGAATGGATGATAATATTATTATGTGTGTGAAATTAGAAATGAAACAACCAACCACCCTCTCCAAGGCATGAAGAGGGTATATATGCTACATACAAAGCTGGCCATGGGCCTTAACGGGCTTTCCATGGGCCTTGGGCCAGACTAGCTTACTAGACTAATCATATAACAAACTACGGGCTAAGACTATTACAACTTGGAAGTGACCGATACTTTTCTTGTTTCTAACAATATTTTTATTTTATTTTATTATTAATTAACTAATTATCTTCATTACCTTAAGTTTTCATAAAAACCTAAGCTAATTTGGGTAAACCTTTTTACATAAACGCTACTTACTAAACTTTCTAAACATAACTTTTTATTTCACATTTCACTTTCTATATTTAGAAAGTCTACTATAAGTATCCAAATTTCACTCACTTCACTTATTTCCAACATGATGCGTTTCCCATAAACGCTTAACACAAAATCATCTAACTATTGACGTAGCATTGCATGCAATACGCCATTCCATTCCATTATCACTATACGTGAACAAATGGAATACTCATCACCAAACACAAACGCACTCAAAATGTGATGATCATTGACCTCAAAATGATATCATACACATATTCAAACCACTTAGCACACACATATAACACATAGCACACAAAAAATCACAACCCTTAGCCACTTCAAAAGGTACCACTAACTTGGTTAAATCATGGATGTCACATTGCTCCCCCTTCATATGTGCATCGATTAATCGAAAGAGTTTAGCACATATTATGGGATAGCGTACACATGAGATCATAAATATCACATTATTAGCCATGTATTTTAATCATATTTTCTTCCCTTATCAAAAATGTCAAATCCCTTGATATTTTGGATATCAATTTATTCAAATATTCATGGTTTCGAGGAAAAAATGTCAAATTATTAACAAGCCAATAATTGGAACATCTTAATGCCCCCCCTCAAATTATGAGGGAATTATATGGTGTTTGAGTATGTTAATTTGAAAATTTTTGAATTTACTAAGAAATTCTTAAAAATTCGTACTCAAACACTATATATGCCTACTTTTAAGTCTACACTACATATATACATATTCACAAGTTTATAAAATATACGAAATGACCTTATGACGACGAACACAATATGACAAAGTCATATTGTTCGTTGAAGTAGCCGAAGGTCAGTTCCGTAGTGTTTTCTACCAACAAACTTTTCGAGACTCCTCATCAACCTTTTTTCTTTCAACTGCTTGTCAATCGCCTTGATCATGATATTAGCTCTTTTCTTCTCCAATGTACTCCATATTCTCTTTTGCAGGTACTCCATTTGAATATTCTTTGTTATGTCATCCAGCGAAGTTCGAAGCCCAGTTAATGTCCTATCACTGAACTTGTAAAGTTCGTCTGATCGCATCAACATGATTTTCCCGTTGCTGTCGACATAAATGAATCCTTAAGGGTCTTGGTATGAAGTGTACGGGTCTCTTTTCCTGATGTCGGATATGGTAGTTTGTGGCCTAGTGACGTTGATCTTCTTCTGGTAACTTTCAACTCCGAGTTGAAGATCTTCGACTCGCTTCTGAATAATCAAGCTTCTGGTGAACATTCTTAATGCTATTGCGAAGTCGGAAACGTCATCGCCCGAGAGATTTGTTAGCCGATTCTGAACAACAAGAAGAAGCATGTCTTCAATGTCATTGATACGAAGACGGGGAAAGTCACCTTCCTTGAATCTATAAAGGTCGTTGTCGGATCTTCTTACAATAATCTCTTTCAGATACCCATACCCATGTTTCCTTATTACCTCGACCTGAGTTACCGCCAGAATACGTTTTGTGTAATATACATCATGTCTTGATTGCAGGCCTCGTGCATACCTATAGAATGACTTACGTTGTTTTCTCCAATATGAGATTCCCCATAATGCATGTTTATCATAGGCAACTTTAACAGGAACCCATATATTTGGAACCATGTCTTCAATGCTTGGAAGATCATATTGAGCAGCCTTTGTCTTTGTGAGAGAAGTCATGTAGGTCATAGTCGAAATACCTTCTTGCAGATACTTGAGATCATTGTTGAAGAAGTAATCAATAGGTACTTTTTGACGATTTCTACTCATAACTAAAGGAAGGGGTTTGGTAAGATTAAATGGATAGTCACCGTCTTCTGGATTTTCCCAATCAAGTTTTTTTGAAAGAGCCGTGTAACATTCTTCAAAATCATATTCCAACTCAGCAAAATTGGAACATGTGCCTTTGAGAAGTTTGAACGCTGGTCCTAACACTGTTTCTTGAGTAAGATTGTTGATTTTCAGGCCGTTCATGATGAATGCAAAGAAGTCTATTGGAGTGCTCATCAATTCATCAAAGGTCTTTGGCAGTTTATCAGCAAATGATGCAAGAGTCATTAACCAGCTTTGATTTTGTCCTTGTTGTGGAGTCTTGTCAACATTCCAATCAGGATCAGTAGGTTCTTGAGGCTGTGTAGGTTTGGTGAACCAGTCACGTTTAGATGCAACCTTCTCCTTGGGTTCTTTATCCCCTTTACCTAGCTTCTCCTCTTGATCTTGTGGCATGTCCAAATCTGCAAACTCAAACTCTGGTTCCTCTGATTGAATAGACTTTCCAGAATATTTTAATTGAGACTTGGTGCCTTTGGATGAGCCAGACTGTGATTCTTTAGCTTTAGGACCTTTAGTTGATTCTGCATCCTTGCTAGTCTTCCTCTTCTTCAACCCTCGGTCTGATCCAGTAGAAGGGTCCTTATCTTTATCTTTATCTTTTCAGCTTCTCTTCAACGAATACACTTTACCATAAGTAGAGAAGATAGTATTGTCGAGATCATAAGATTTTATCAATCCTTCATAACACTCTCTATGTTCAGGAGCTGCCATATATGATTTACTCTTATCTATTTTTTCGATAAGAATCTTTTTCAACTCAAATTCTGTAAGCGTTGTAGCAGCCTCATATGAAGATTGTGGTTGAGAAGACTCCTTGGCTAGAACAACGTCTTCAAGTGACTCTTGAACCATCGTTTGGATCACCAGGGGGGGAGTTAGATACTTCCTCTGGCAGAATCTGTGGCAGTTGATTCTTGACTTGCTCTGTGATCCTTGCAGTGAGTAATGCCAAAAGGAAGTTCGACCGAATTCTACTCCAGGTTGCACACAACCTAGTATCTAGAGATCTCAACTAAAGAGCTTCACTGAGTTGGGTGCAATAGGAATTCCTTTTTGAGTTTAGCAACTTATTTTTCTAATGCTGTGACTCTGTTGTTGAATTGGAAGACTAATGCGAAATCAGAAAGTGTAGATGTAGGATTTGTAGCTTCAGTTGTTGGTGGTGGTGTGGATGTTGATTGTTGTGGTGGAGGAGTGAAGGATGGTAATGATTGTGGGATGACGGTGGAGTATACAAGTGAAGTATCGGTGATAACTGAGACAGGTACAGTAAGGAGTGTAGGTGTCTGCTGGCTTGGTACTTCATGATGGATGTGAACATCCATTGGAGAAACAATTTCTGCATCCGTATAGGGAATATCTAAAAAGTATAAGAATTTAGCTGCCAAGTCAGATGAGTGACAAGAGCTGGTAACTAGGACTTCAGTCTTCTGTAGAATAGTAGAAAGTGTCACATGAGCATCTTCTATGACTTGTATGATCTTTGGATTTTCATTCTCATGTTGAACGCTAGTCATTGTAGCATCGGTACCCTCCTCTAGAACAAACTCTTTATCAGTATCAACTAGTTCATTCAGCCTTATATCTACATCATCGTATAACTGACTAGTAGTGTAATCTATCTCTTCATCTTCATCACCTTCTGCTTTATCAGAAATCTTTGTTTCATCTTCATCATCAGAATCGTTGGACGTGGTTTTAACAAGTTCGTCCTTCACTTCTTCTTCATCATCTTCATCTTCTTCTTGATCAGACTCTGAGCCCGATTTATTCTCATCAGTTTCATGTTCGGAATCTGATTCATTTTCATTATCTGATTGTGTTTTGTCATCATCACTGTTATTCTTTTCATCACTGCCGTCATTACTTGAGTCTTGTTCATTGTTGCTATCATCTTCTTCATTTCCCTAAGATTCAGCTTCACTCTCAGATGATTCTTCTTCAGTCACATCGGGAACCCCTGGTCTAATACCAGTTGTAATATTTCTCATTTTTAGGTCATTTCCCGACTTAATTATTATCCTTATTTATTTTAGAGTTTTACGTGTTTGCTTTTAATTATTATCTTATAGTTAAATCGCGTAAACTAAAAATCAACATTCAACGTAAACGGGCACCAAACATATAAAGGTTTACGTCAAGCAAGTGTTATAAAATTTTTAGAGCATAATTTGTAACTTTTCCTATTTTATTTTTATTGGTTACGTAAAATGCTTACGTTTCGCAATAAAATTACATTTAGGCATACCCGGAAGCACCAATACCCATTTATACTCAAACAAATACCCACTTTTATATCCAATACACAAAAATTAATTAAATTGTAAACCAAATAAGCCTCATGGCCGGTTAGGAGACTTATACATAAGAAATAATTCCTAAAGACCCACTAACTCTTACCTTTACATGTTATAAATCTTACACACTAGTACCTCATCCCATGTATCCATAAATTGGCACATCACATGTATCCTAGACACCAATTTCAGCCGTGTATGGGTCTTGGGAGGAGGAGAGCTCTTTGCATTTGTACTTTAAACCACTACATCCCATGGTATGGCTTAAGGTTGTATTAGGACTTTCCCATTTGCTATAAATAGCAAGTCTTATGATAACTAGTTCACACTCTCTCACATTTGCAAGAAAAATACTCATACTTCCTTTGTTCTAAGCCAAAACCACGACTCACATTATAGAATTAAGGTCTCACATAAATTTTCATTCCAAGCATATTCCAAGTGTTCAAGCATTCATCCTAAGCATACCTAAGGTGTTTGGGTTTGATTTGGAAGCTTGGATTGTGATTAATCAAGAGTTATAACAAGAAGATATTTAGGGTTTTCCAAATTAGGGTTTCAAATTTGGAAGCCTTGCTAGGGTCTTTATCATGTGTTCATCATTCTCCTCATCTCCTATAAGGTCTATTTAAAGTATTTTATTTCCATTCATTCATTATCTTATGTGTACATGCTTGTTATATATGTTAAACAACACCTAGATGTATTTTTACGATTTTTAGGATACTACAAGACATATATAAAATCAAACTCTATATGTATGGTGATGAAATAACACTTAAAATGAAAGTACACATTATATATAAGTGTTAAATAATTTATAAGATTAGGTTTGTAAATTATTTTGTATTGAAAGTTAATTACATGTTTATGTATAAAAGATCATGAAGACATGGTTTTCACTTGGACAATTGTTATGGACCTTTAGAGGACTTACTATATGTAAGACATATGGTAGAAAACTTGGTAAATTTTTTGTACAAAAACTCCTAATAAATGGATGTATAAAACTTGTTTTATAAAACATAATCATACAAACTGTTTTTATACATTCTGTTTGATTTCATCAAATAATGTATATATTTTATATTTTATTAAATTAGTACTCATCACACGGATTGTGAGCATATAAGGAACTTGAAAAACCGAGCAATAACGAAAGAGATATGACATTTTTAAGTTTACAATAATTAAATGTATACAAGTTTTTTTTATAAAAGTTATTTTATAAAAACTTCCACTGTTTCAGATCTGATAATTTAAGAGAAATATTTTATAAAGATAATACTTTTCATGAGGAATCCAAACATGTAAGAAACTCGAAAAACGGATTTAAAATGATGGTGAGACGTTATTTACAAGTTTAAGTTAAAAAGTGTTTTTATAAAAGTAAATTTATAAAAATATGTTACTGTTCACGACAGTAAACTGTTGGGAAGTAATTTTCCTAAATAGAGATTTTAATTACGAAGACGTGGACATAGGAATCACTAAAAACCGAATTAAAACGAACGAGATACAATTAAAATACGATTTCAATAATTAAAGTTATAAAAAGTATTTCTATAAACTTTTACCTACTCTTACTGTTCATAACATTATTTAATCATATAATAATTATAATATTTTGATAGATCTTCTTAATACGAAACCATGGACATAAGAAACGCGTAAAACGGAGTTAAAACGATAAAGATGCGAGGTTTATAAAACCTTGTGCACTATTTTTACTTTTTTATATTATTTTATAAAAACAATTAAATTAATTATATAATTTTAATACATAATCAATAAAAATATTAAATCATATATTTTTAACAAATAATACATTAGTAAACAAAAATGATATTTTTTTACGGATACAATTACATGTACCTTTATTTAACAAAGTACGATTTAATTAATATTTCAACTTTTTAAAGTTTAACAAACCATTAGGTGGTGGTGTAACTATATAACATGTGATATTTTATTTATATAAAATACTTTATGCTCATACGACCTACAATTAATTATGTTGCATTTGGATTGCCGAGACGATTTACATATTTAATTTAGATAATCAAATCATTCACTTACGGTGAGTTCATAGCCCCATTTTTATACTGCTACATTGATTTACAACTTTGGGGTAAGAAACATGCATTGTTTTACGATTGGACACAAGTACGCTTTTATACAAATTACGAGTTTGCCTAAGTAGCTATAACGCATTATGCCCATGAATCATGAACTGTTAATTACTAGATTGTAAGCGCGAATGTTATGAATAAATCTATTTGGGATTGACATCCCCGTTCGGGTGAGTAGCGCTCACTAGTTTCGAATGTACTAAAACAACGAATGTATACCATGTCGGAACAATTTGGATGTTGCGGGTTGAACATCTACACGGACACATTATTTGCAATAATTTGCATACATATATGTTGTAGCGTTGACGTTTTAAAGAATGTTTTTCTCATGTCAATAAGGCAAGAAACAAGGATACATTGGTGGTCATCATTTTGGAGTCACTTTACTATAAAGATTTGAGTGCATTACATTT